>WOGO01005930.1:0-12087 GCA_015342085.1 Leptinotarsa defecta
GAATCGGATGGACTTAATTGAAATTTGGTGGTACAAACTTCTTTTATTTGTCAAAACACTAAGAATAATGTTTTTTTTATTAATTTTGTACTTAAAATATTCTAAAAGAAACATAACAATATTGTTTTATGTACTTTCACTTTTCACGTATAGTATAACTACTCTTTAAGATTAAGTACTGTGTATCTCAAAATCCAGAGCTAATGAAAATTTTTCATTGTTATTTTCGTTTTTATCACCCCAAAATTAGTAGAAATTGACTAATTTAATGTAGGAAACATTCAAAAAATATTTTTTTTGTTGTGTTGTGTTATTGGTGAAATGATGCCCCCCCTACTCTAGAATGTCAAAATCATTCCAGCTTGACGCACAAAGGCAAAAGCTTGGCCGGGTAAATGCTATTTTTGGCTCACTGCGTCTGCTTAGGGCACATAATACTCAGACCCGATGATCGATTACCCCATGTTATGTGATAATTGTGGTGGTTATTGGTTGATAATTCTGGTGTGTCCTCCTGAATAGTAGTTGAAATGGGGCCTAGTTACAGTCTATTACCCTTCAATTCTTCTGGGTATTCTCAAGCCATCTTGACTGAGCATTTTGGTCTAATCAATGTTTATCATCTGAATCTCTGTTCAAAAAAATCAAGAATAATGACATTACCTTTTCTTTACATTTTACATTTGATAAAACATAATGAAATTCATGAATTCAATACAGAACTCAAGGATAAACTTTTTTACCAGATTATTATATCTAACTCAAAACTTACCCAGCTATATGCCAATCAAATGTTTCTACCAAAATATGTCTAATTTTGATTCATGATTGACACATTGTATACTATGAATCTACTAGGTGAAGCTCCATATCTCAATAAATATTTATTCTAACGTGTTGTAGTATATACTGATCTATAGAGAATTTTGTAGTCTATACGTTGATTTTGTTACTTTATTTCAAATTTTTATTATTTGCTCGAAATGGGTTGATTTTGCGCAACCAAAACGATCCTTTTTTGGATTGGATCGTCACGTGTGATGAAAAGTGGATCCTCTATCAAATCAAATCAAAATGTACTTTATTGTCGAAGATGAAATCTCATTGACAAAGTGTTACTATTCTAAGAAATATAAAATACACAACTTAATAGATATTGTCGAAGATAAAATATCATAGTCAAAGTTTCATTATTTTAAAGAATATAAGTTATACAAATTAAAAGTAGTATTTGAAGTTTGAACATTTGGTGATTTCAGAATTTTGGGATGAAAAACTAGTCAGAAAGTAATAATATATATACTACATATTTAAATAAATAATAATAATAATGAATATTCTCATGCAACACAAATGTAAATATAAGAATATAAAAACTATAAAGCATAAAAATATAAAAGTGAATGCATAGAAAATAAAAGTAAGTATAAACTTCATAAACATTGTCAACTATACAGTTCAGAGCTAAATGTAAACATCGAAAAAAAATTAAAAAATCACATAGTTTAAATACCAGTAGGTAGTGAAACACAATAATCAAAATTAGTTGTTTATACAATTTAAATTTCTGTCTGAATAAAATTCATCTAGAGAATAAAAGGTCTTTGAAATCAGAAGCTTTTTTAAAGACTTTCTGAATTTATTGGTACATGTTATGCCTTTGATCTCAACTGGCAAATGGTTAAACATTTTCTTTCCATTATACAAGAAAGCCCTCTCAATTTTTGCTGATATTGGAATCGGTATACCTATATTGAGCTTATTTCTGATATTTTGTCGTGGTGTAGTGAAAATTTCCTTCCTATATTTTTTTGCATCAGACATTCCATTTCCAATATAAGTATGGAAGGCAAGGTCAAGATTTTATGCCTTCTGAATAAAGGTCGTCAGGAATTCCTGAATCCAACTCTGCACATATTTCTAACTCCTCTTTTTTGTAGTACAAATACCCTATCAAACATGTATTGGAAACACGTTCCCAAAAAAACAGATACCGTATCTCAGATGGAAATCAATGAGAGCAAAGTACACATTTTTGGCCATATTAGTGCCCAATTCATTTGCTGATACACTGACTGCAAAGCATCCTGATGAAATTTTTTTACATAGGTTATTTATGTGACCTTCAAAATCCAAATTTTTATCAATTTGTAATCCCAGAAATTTTGCTGACATTTTGTTTTCTATTAATTGAGTACCCAGGTAGATATCTAGTGTGGATCACTTGAGGGTGATGATGCTAGTTTTTGAGATATTAAATGACAAGAGATCAGCATCACACCAGTCTTTTATTTTTATATTATCCATGCTGATCAAATCATACAGTTTCCTTTCATTCTTGCAATGCCAAAATAAAGTAGTATCATCAGCGAATTGGGTTATTTCTGCGATTATATTAATGCGGGCTAGGTCGTTAATATATAACAAGAAGAGAATAGGGCCTAGAACCGATCCTTGTGGAACACCACAAGTAACTGCCTGGAGATGGGATATGCTGTCCGGGAGTGTGACTTTCTGCGTACGTTCTGAACCATTTCAAAGATATATCACTAAAACCATACACTTCTAGTTTTTGCAGCAGAATTTCATAATCTACGCAATCGAAAGCTTTTGAAAGATCGCAAAAACTGCCGCTGCTATTTCACGATTATTTAAATTGATATAAACATTTTCCAGTGGATGAAACATAGCATCTTCCGTGTTTTTCAAACTCTGAAACCCAAACTGACTGCTACTGATATTATTATGCTTATTCACAAACATCATAATTCTTTGTTTAACATATTTTTCTATGATTTTAGCAAGGGTAGGTAGCGTAGAAAAGGGCCTAAAGCTGGCAGGATTGTTAATGTCGCCTCCTTTGTGCAAAGGAATAACAATGGCTGTTTTTAAACATGCCGGAAATACACCCGTTATGAAGCTTGTGTTTATAGCTTCCACCAAAGCGGTGATAGCGGAGTTGGGCAATTTGGTAAATACTTTTATGCTCATGTCATCCCAATCAGCTGAGTTTGAATTTTTTATTTCTTTAAGAATCTTTCTAATTTCCATAACATCTGTAGGCATGAAAAAAAACGTCTCTGAAACCGATTTGTCTTTAAGAAAAGTCAAGAGATTTATATTGGATTTCATATTTTTGGATAAGTTATGTGCGACAACAAGAAATGTTCGGGATAGTGGTTGAACAACGTTGAGCCACCCAGGCATTTTCTATAGGCACCTCTACATTGTAAGGTTACATACTAGTGGCATTTTAAAAAAAAGCAACTCCGTTTTTTATAGGAAAAATTGAATTATTGAACTGAAAAGTTTCAAAGAAGGTGAAATAAGATGTGGCGGTGATGTGGTGAATAAATACTTGTGATTTTACAGTTTGTATTGGGCAAAAAGAAAGCTGAAAAATTACATCTTTTGGAATTTCAGAGGAATGTAACTCTGGAAATAACAGAGAGCACTGAATATTTTTCAAGTTTGTAATCTACACGTCAAAATACATAGGTACACAATTCATTTAAATTGGCGAGTGAGGCCTGTCCGAAATTATACCAAGTTCATGTTGGTCAAAATTTGTTAGCTGTGAAAACCTATGTGTGCATGCAAATATTCCCAGTGAAATTATATGATCAAACTGTTAGTTGAACTGCATTTATTTGTGACACTAATTTTTAATTAGACTGATAGATATGAATACAAAAATGTAGAGCCTTTTTAACCCTTAAGCGGTAACGTCAAATTTTAGAACACATCTGGTAACGTGATGTCTGTGAGACTGGGAATTTTTGAAAACATACAATAAAAGCAACTTTTACCCCCGAATTTACATCAACAGTGCTCATATTGATATTGCTCTCTAACACACCCCTTTACAATTACTATATTATTCAATAAAAAAAATTATGAACTAAAATGTCAATGAATAAAATAAAATACTGAAAAATGTACATCTATTTCAAAGTCAAAAAAGTACATAAATTTCAAGTGTAATAAACTGAGGTTTATTATCACAAAAATAAGTCATGAAGAAACGAATACTAAAAAAAAAAAACTTTTGAAACACATCTCTGAAAATGTTTCACCGAATGCCAAACTTATTGATTATTTGTGCAACTCTTACATTTTGGCTTGGAACACTGTAGACATACTGGCTTTCTACAGTCCACACATAAATATTTTGTCATTTGATGTGTAGTTTTGTGACATAAAAAACACACTTTTCGCTTCTCCAAAGCAACATTTTCATTTCCCGCAAGTAAATTTTCAACAGGTCTTTCGAGGATCTGGCACCTTTCCATATTTTCCTGAACAAGCTTTGCAGCGAATTTTTTGGCAAAAAGAGACTTTTTTTATTTATTCATTTTGATTATAACACTGATGTAAGATATAAGAGTTCACCACAGAAATATCCAGTATACGAAAGAAAATAGTTAATGGCCACCTCCGTGTACGCCGACTACAAGAACTCTTAGCACACTTTTCATCAAGAGAATCAACTCCAATGCTAATAATAGCATTGTAATATTTTATCATTTCGAGTATTTTTGTTTCTGAATCGGTAAATATTCTATCGTGTATTGTTGATAAAAGTATGGTTGCCTTGTTTTTTCGTCCAACATGTCAAATAATTGTAGATTCTTCACAAAATCCGTACAAATTTGATCCAACTTTTCAGAAAGCAAGGTGGAACTTCTCTTTTATTTTTTTCTCAATGTACCTACCTAGGTAAGCTTATTTTTCAACAAGATACCTGCTAATTCTACAGAAGAAAACCAGTTGTTTGCAGTGATGTTGTGGCCATGCCGCCATGCCTACACTTGTTGAAAAAATTTCACATTAACCATACTGAGCCGTCTAAGAGACTGATTGAAAAGAACTATCATCGATAGCTCAGTAGTACGTTGCCATCAGGGGGCACAAATAACACAATACATACAGTCTGACTAGCTCAAAGATTAGATGAATTCATTGGTTCTAGAAATTTACCATTTTGCCATAATCCTAAAAATGAATTTGAGCGTAGTCCCATAGACGACACGTTACCAGTTAAGGGTTAAGTGAATATTTGCTAGGATTTCTCAGCAATGAATATATTACTACCTACTTCTCAAAAATGAATACTTACTCAACCCCGTGAAATGTTCAAAATCAAGTACTATTCAACTGAGTGAAACCATTTCAGAACTTATTCTACATGTATTCTTTGAACATTAGAATGATGAAAAAATAAATTAAAGGTCCAAGTTCAGCTCTGATATTGGTTTAGCATTGGACAGACAAACAACCTTGACCAACGTTTTTAAATGTTAGTTAGCAGGTTTAATAAATAATTAAAATACCTTTATACCAGCTTCTGTTACAACTAAGTTCAGATAACGTTTGGCATCAATTAATCCAAGCTTGGCTCTGTTACTATTCGCCTCAATTGGTGGAAATTCTTCTAAGTAATTTTCCAGTTTCCCTTCTCCAATTAAGAAGTCTGAGAGACATACTGAATAATAGAAAATTATTTTGTATATTCCAAACTGTTTGAAATAGAGACGTACCAAGCTCCGGTGATTTTTCTTTCAGTTGTTCTGCAAGTTCTATAACTTTTAGCCAATTCGACTCTTCTCTATTTTTTTCTATGTCTACTTCTATCCTGCTAGTCCCCGATTTCATGCGACCAGTCATTTTAGTTATTTCGAAATATTTATGAACTTCTTTCAAATTTTAGTCAAAATATAAACAAATCACATCCACAATTTTGACAGTCTATGATTTTGACAATATACACCAAAACGTCAAAGTCATTTGTCTTGAAAACGTCATGTCACAAGTATTATGCTAAAAGCAACATTATACTTATGGTCATGTCATCTGTCCAACAGCTGCGCTACAAGTAGCGTGAAGGCGCTTTTTTATTTTTTTAAATTTTGTACAATAGCTGGATTCAGCAATCATTTCTACCATATTCAGCTGAAAAACGGCTTCAATTATACACTCTGTTATCAATGTAATTCACTCTTTGCTTCAACCGCTGGAAGCTATAAAATACAAGAAGGAAGCGCAATTTTTAAGATCGGGAATAATTAAATGTTGGGAGTTTCTCGTCACTTTAGCGCTGAATTCAAATGAATTATTATCATTCGACATTCAACTTGATCAGTGTATGTCTATAATTGAATTATTTTCCAAAATAATCTCAAAATCTCCCGAGTGTGAATCTATTGGTGAAACCTAAATAAACGTTTACTGTCATAAAAGAGATTTAGCATTACACTGACAAAAAATTTGAGCGAAATGTTCATTCTTAATCTTGACATAATGAAATTAGACGATCATAACAGAAATTAATCATTTAGGGTAAAAGCTGTAACAGGTCTTCTATGCTTAAACATAATTAAATAGAATATAAAAAATTATACTGTGAAGAATGGAAGGCTTTGTCAAATAAAAGGGGCAAAACATTTTAATGAGACTGAAAAATACCCCATTTGAAGAAAAGGTAATGAGTATATCAGGAATATACTGATAAGAATATGTTTCATTCCTGCGCTTCCGTAGATTAACAACTCTTATCGGCCAATATCATGAATTTTAACAAATTTATTCACCAAAACAATGGAATTGATATTAAATCGTATTCATAATCAAAATAAAAATAGCCACTAAATATTTTCATGTCATTATTTGGCGTATTTCAAAGATGTATCTATCGAATGAACTGTTAATATGTTTTCAATTCATCCTCCTTCAGTATCAAATCAAGATATTCAACTGTTTCAGTTATTCGAATAAACAATTTCATATTTTCTTCGCGAGACTTCTTCAAGTTTTCTATTTCGTCAATATTCGATAGGAATTCCGCTTCCTTCACTACATTAGCATCAGGGATTGAAATTCAAATGACAGCAGTTGGTTAACCAGTGTTTTTGGAACATCTTATATCACGTTTCTCTCAATAGTAATTCTAACTGTACTTAAAAATACAACCACTCAACAAAAATTGCTAATCGCCGCCAGTTTTACGTGAATTGCTGATAATATACCTACCATACAAATTTCATTACAAAGGAATAGGCAAAAAAAAAAAATTTATGCAACATCTGGATTCAACTCAAACATACTATCTAACATTTTCAAGGCCGTGCCAAAGATGGTTGAATTTCGGATTTTCAAGGTACTGGATTCAAATCAACACATATATACCACCTATAATATTCAAAGTTGGATTTGGGATTTAAGGTACTGGTAAAAACTTTAGAAAGCAATCGAAAGTTTGGATTGCTTGTTGACCAAATGTTTAGGTCAAGCTCTTGATTGTTATCAGTCAAGTGGTTAGTAATTTTTTAGAAGCATCTTGAATTGTTGTACGCTGGTGGATGTAGGAACCGCATTAGGCCACCAGCATCTCGAATATGAAACGAGAGTTTTTCTTTATTATTTGTATTCCAAAATGTTCATTAAGCAGTTAGTTTTCATTCCAACATTTCAGTTCTGAAATATTGAGAAGTAGCCGCTCTCTTTCTCAGTGTTATATATAAATTTGTCTCAACTTTAGGCATTATTAACAATCTAACGACAACGCAAACGTGTTAATAACAGATACTGTATTTGAAATGTGACAGTAGATTAGGCAATATGCGTATGTCTCAGTTTTGACTCCAAGTACAATGAAGCTGTGAAAACTGCTGGAAGTTACAAAAAACTCTCTATAATATAAATTAGAAAATGCTGAATCATTGAACCCGCCAAAAATTGTATCTCTTGGCGGTATCTGGTGGACAAATGGATCGTTATTGTCACAATATTGTAGTATACGGTACATTTTAAGGATTGCATTCATTATTTTTTAATCAAGAGGTAGAAGTTTGAAGCAATTCTTTCATTATTATTATACTATTGATAATTGAGCGTTATTGAAGTTGATTGCTTTATTATTGATGAATAATTAGGGTTTTAGTCAGTTCATAAGATAACCAAAAGTGGCGCTAGTGTTTGGGAAAAGTTATCCTATTCAAGGCCAAATCGAGTTCAAATTGTATTATCAAATTTGAATATTTACAAAAAAGAACATGCGTGTTCCCTATTTTTAGGATAGGGGGTCAAAAATATATGAGCTCCGAATTGTCCTTTATTGCTCTTTTTCAATTACACAAAAACAGTGTTAAAGCTGGTACAAGAGGACCATTTGTCTTCAAGTATTAAGTACAGATTTTCATCAACACCAAAAAAAAATCATTTGAATGAATCAGATTATCTTGAAAGTAATATATTCCTCCAAAACAAACACTGCTTTCACACGATGGAAATGCAACACCTTTTTCGATGTACGTCTCATTAAACAAGTTGCTGATACTCATCAGGAAGAAATAATAACTTCCAACTCTCTTTATCTATTTATACCTAACTGGGTAAACTTTCACTTCCAGTTATACTTCAATGGATTTTAGGATTAAAAATTTGCAAGAAATTACTCCTGAAAGAAAGTACTTCATACAAATGTAAACGTAATGTTTGGAGTGGAACCTTTGTTACTGTTCATAATCCTCAAGCTACACTCTATAAGGTATTTCCAGAATTTGAAAAGCATCAATCTTATTATTACTATTCTATAAGGCCGTTATTCAAGGCTTGTTAGACGACATCAGAAATCTCAGTAATTCGATATGTGAAGAGCGTGTTCTTTGAAACGAGTTTTGATAGCTCCTTTATTTGGACCAATGCATTTTTTTTTCAAAATTTCAATATATCCGACACTTTTTATTTTCTATCTTAACTTTTAGAATGTTACCCATTTCTTATTTATACTTCGTTTTGCACAAAAAAGGTTCTTTTAATACGGGCTTGACTAAATTTTTAATTGAAAAACACTACAGGTATTATATTTTTGACGGACTAGACATATCAAATAAATAAAATCAAAAAATCAAACAATTAAAAATACCAGTGCTCACATTTCAATTGAAGATTTAGGATTTTGTTCAATTGGAGGGTGTGCTTTCTAGATCAAAATAGATCATTTACCTGTGGTAGGTAGCTATGTAATTTTTTTCCAACAACGAAACTTATTTGACATTATTTGCCTCAATAATTATAGAAATCCTACCGAAAATTGATATTTATACGAGATAAATAACAATCTCCTCTTCCCTCTTCCTAATGAAAAAAAATGTGAGAAGTAAAAATACATTCACTACATTAAAAGGGGGTGTGTTTCGCAGTAGGAGTGGTCATGATTTGATCTAGCTGGACCTATGTACGCCTTCTTTCGAAATGAGATAATCAATAATATACTTCCAAATATGAAAACAATTCGATTTTTTTGAATTGCCAGGACTTCACTTTCATTTAAATAGAATATCTTGGCAAATTTCAGTCTTTACGCGTTGCGCGTCGCACAAAAATTGGTATACCGCACCCCAACATCAGCAAGAAGCTCAAAGAAGACGCACCGCGCTCAAAGAGCGCGCGAAAGCCTAGTTCGCCGACCATTTGACGCATTGCAGGTAGAAGCCCACCAATCAAAAATCTCCTTCATAGGAGTAGACGGTGTAAACAAGCCGCACCCGATGTGTAAATTTCACATACAATGCGCTACAAAAACAAGATCTGCCGTATAAACTTGTTTTTAAGAGCATTCTTCCAGTACTCAGTTCAATTTTGAAATTTTGGACGGCAGCTAGTTTGGAGTTTTCTCCACAGTAGCTGAAAAACTTATTAGAAAAAAATATACTTTGCAGTTAGGTGTAGGAATATTATACCGGTTTATGTCATAGCCGCACTATTGCGCTTTGGTGGTTTCGCAGTGGCAAGTTCCCCTCTCCCAAGCAACGTAGTTCCTAAACAAAACGAGAGAAGACAGTTGGCTGGTGCACTTTGGTGAGAGACGTTGTTGGTGATTCCCTTGTGTCGACATATTCTGTTTGGTGTTCTAAATAATCCTAAAATATCACAATGGTAAGCTTTCCTTTATTGCAATCTCTTACGTTATTTTGTTTAGCTCATTTTGTAGTTTGATCAAAATATGATATTTATTGATGTATTCTAAATATAGCTTGGAATTCACTTATGGATGTTGATAGTTTATGACAACGACCGGTGAATATTTTTGCCGCATTGCGGAATTTCCTTCGTATTGAAACGAAATCTTTTGTAATATCTTTTTAATGAAAAACTTGAACAAAGATCTAATTTTCAACTTTGAGCAAGCTTGTTCTCATATCGATCTGTTGCATATTGGGTGTTTACTTGTCACTAGGTAGGTATATAAATAAAGGTAATTTTCATTTGTAGGCAGACCAACTCACTGAAGAACAAATCGCTGAATTCAAAGAAGCTTTCTCGCTGTTCGATAAAGATGGTGATGGCACAATCACCACCAAAGAATTAGGTACCGTCATGAGATCACTAGGACAGAATCCTACAGAAGCTGAATTACAGGATATGATCAATGAAGTAGATGCTGATGGTGAGTAAATAATTAATTTTGTTCAGCTAACTTTGTTAATTGCATTTTCGCTAGGCTAATTACGGATAATTGAACAGCATTTCATTTTCTGAAATGAAGCTAGTCATAGGAAAATGAGTTGAAATTGCGTCGGAGAATTGAGTTTTGTATTTTCCAGTTTCTTGGAAAGGGAAATGAAGCTAGATTAGAATTTATCAAGGTTAATGAGTTTAAGTTGTCCCTTTATGTAAATATTAAAAAGGGATTTTGTGCTAGCTGACCCCTTATAGAATTTAAATTTTGTTTTGCAGGCCATAACTTTTAAATTTTTTTGGCTCTATAATCAAATTTTCAGTAAAAACTAAAATAACTTCAAATATTCCTCATATGTCTATTGGCAAATATTCGATTTTTCTAAACATTTAAAAAACTCAATATTTTGTGTTGAATACCTATTTGTTAATTCCTCCATAAACCAATTTCTCTTTGACTTTGGCTAATAGCTTATTTTATCATAAACTTTGTTGAATATTATGCTAGTAAAACCAAATAAAAAATTTTTTTGTTAAAATGTTTTGCTGAAATTAAAATCCAATCAAATTATAATGTGATAGCAAAGGTTTTTAGAAGTCAAGTTTATTACCTTTACAGAATTAGTTAATATATTCCTTACGAGTACAATTTTTGTAAATATGTATAAGAGATACAAAGAAGCATTGATGACTCAGTGAAATAATAATTGTGTTGGAAAGCTTAAGATCAGGGGTTTAAATATCCTTTAAAGCATACTTTTTTAAATCTTTAGTTTAGACTTAGACAGTTGGGAGAAAAATTCAAAAGGTAATTTTTAATCAAGGTATGTAAAAAATATATCACATAAGCAAACTATTTGAATGGTTCAATAGTATAAATTACTGGTAATTGTTCGAATCATGTTGCCTACTTATTTAAATTTTAGTGAACTCAAATATTTTTGTATGCTGATTACAAATCTGAAGTTAAAAGGTGGAGATATGGTTATACAAAAGTCAAAAAATCGACTATTTTAGGACCATCTGAGAAGAAAAACTCATAGAATGACAAATACAAAAAGGTTACTTTAGTCAAGATTCAACCTCTTCCAACAAACTAAATCATACTGGTTTATGAAAATAAATGACACCTTTTCAGGGTTCTCAGTTCTGTTGCCATTTTCAATATTAATCAAGAGATTGAATGTGTTATAGCCATAGTGGTTATAAGAGTTTCAAAAAGATAAGCAATATCCCCTTTTTTGCCATTTAAAATATACTTCCTACAGTTAAAAAAAAACTGAAATAACATGTTGTATCTTGTTTAAATTGAAAGGGTGTATTTTTAGGAAAGATTAATTTTTGGCTTTCTACTTCTCTATCGTGATACAAAAAATGTGGGAATCTTCCAAAAATATACTCTTTCGATTTAAACAAGATTCCTTTGGCTGGGATTTAATCAAATAAGTGAATAAATGTTATTTACTTACTGTCATCCTGTCATCGATAACATGGGTGGATTTGACCCAATCTGTGACAAAAAGTCATAATTTTATTGTCGCAACTCAGTACTCGCTTGGCTATTAACGAGAGGATTTTTAATTTGCTGTTTCACCCATTCATTCATTCATCCAAATAATAAAAGAACTC
>WOGO01005931.1:1152-12087 GCA_015342085.1 Leptinotarsa defecta
CATTCGTGTAGTCTTTCACCACCCTTGAGGATTGAGAGATAGTTTTCTGCAGAGCCATTGGGTTTGAGATCATTCATATGGAATGAATAAGTGGCCTCATGCTTCCGGTCTTCGGAGGTGCCACTGGTGTATTCACGAGTATTCCTGAAACTGAAGAAGTTTGAAACAGGGTCGGACCAATCAGGTACAAAAGCAGTCGGCTGTCAGACACCTAGTCCCATTGTAAGTACAAAGGTACCAGGACCATTTTCCGTTGGCGCATCTCAGCAAGGTAGATCACTTCGACAGTTACTTCATCGGCTTTGATGATGTCCGCTGCAGTAGCATATAAATCTGCAGACCATGACTAACATCGAACAAATTGATTATAGATTACTTTATCTTTGAAGGGCCAAACTCAGGTCTAAATAATTCTTTACTCACCCAAATACGGCTATTGCTAAATATGTCAACATCTTGTTTCGAATTGTTAGAGCGTACCATATTGCTCCCAAGCTGATGGCACATGACAGAAATATGATAATGGATGTCTCCCTGAAAAATAATTTGGATAATAGATAATGTTACATTATGATTGATGCAAGTTATGAATCGGTATTTGATTATGTCTAAAAATGTATTTTAATATAGATTACACAAGACTATTCAGATTCAAATCTTCAAATCAGATCTCGATGCAAAGTTAAGTTAAAGACCCGGGTAAAAATTGGGTGGGTTGGAATTACCAAAGTTGAACAATATAAAGTAATATTATGTTTGAAATCTAATTTTGTGTGTCGGATATATGGGAAAACCCTAAAAATGTTTGCTTCATGGGGACAGAATATGTTCATGAAGCTTTCATACATAGTGTCGTACTAAGTGAGCCATCATCAATTTACATTTTCAATGCCAGTTTCTGATCGACAATTCCAATTTGATATTGGTTACTATGTAATGGTTTCCTGTATTCTTGAAAGTTTCACAAATTTGATGATCATCAGAGCATATAATGTTTATACAGGGCACATAGGGTTTTGTGACCTTACAAAAGCATTTGATTGCGTTGATCATAAAATACTGCACGGAGATCAGTCATCATTTTCATGCTCATGCGTGTAATACCCTGCAAGAAGACAGTAGACATGATCGATACTATACTTTCCAATAAAAAATGCCAAGTACTCCTGAGTAATAACATGATTGCTCAGAAGAAGCTTAACAACGGGTTACCACGGAGATCAGCACTTTCCCCCTACTGTTCAACTCATATATTGCTGACATGCCTGAAAGAGTTCGAGAAAGTTCGGATACGCTGACGACTGGACCCTAGCTGATACACATAAAGATATTGAAGTCACCGAGGATATCCTAACAAACGACCTGCTGGCTATCGAGCAATACTTTCGCAAGTGGAGACTAAAACCAACTGCTGCTAAGACACAGGTCTCTAGTTTCCACCTGAACTACAAATTAACCAATAGAGAACTGCAAATCTACTTTGAAGGCATGCTACTTAAACACAATAAACAACCTAAATACCTTGATATTTCTAAAACAAATATTTAAACTTTTAAATAAATGTTCACTCCATAATTTATCTGTAACGAGCGGAGCGGTATCATTGAGAACAGAGGGTGTACTAAATTTCTGGGACTGTATATAGACGGTAAACTGAAATTTGATACTCAAATCAAGAAGTTGAAAAGCAGAATTTCCACTGGCTGTTATGTAGTGGGAGTTATTACAAGAGAATTGGGAGTTTATACTGCGAAAACAGCATATCACGCTTAGGTAGAGTCTCACTTGAGGTAAGGGTGTCAAGATGTATAACCATCTGCCAAGTTACACTAAAGAGTGTAACGATATATTCGTTACCGTCATTTTATTGTATTCATGACACGTTAAAATGTGACATCTATGAATTCCATGTAACCGATATTGGCAAGTGTTCCTCCTAGCATAAGCCATCTTTGGTTCACTAGTAACGTGAAGATAGGTAAGGAGAGAAGATGAAGGAGGAATTTTTAAGAAAGGGAGAAGTCTCTCGTAAAGTTGAGAAGGTAGAGCTCGATATGTTGGAGTTTAGTTTTTTTGGATGTGAAAGTAATGATGCTGATTCAGAAAAATCTGAATATTTCATGGTGATCGCTGTGAATTTAAACCCCAGCTATCTATTTTACATTCGTTAATGAATTGGGGTTTCCTCGGATTCAAGAATTGAAGTCCTCAGATTTTCTGTTGAGAAAAGGTGTCCCTTCTTCCAGGTGTGGAAAATCCCTGAAATAAGTGTGAGGGGTTGGCGATTTTGACGAGAAGTCCTGGGATTTCTATCCGATTGCTATCACAGTGGGTGAAAATAAATAAAACTGTAAGTGACAATCCAAATTTTTGCTTCATCGTTCGGTAAGCTCCACTCTGCCGCTAAATTCAGATTCGAGCAAGGGGCCTGTCTCTTGGTTGAACTAATCTCCGGTTCATAGATCGAGATATAACCAATCTTTCCTCATTATCTATATCTTTGTAGATTGGTTACATACTTCAAGTGAATTAAGGTTATAATCACATTTCCTAATTTAAATGATTTAGTGAATTTTTCAGTGGTCATTTTTTGTACAAAGCATTGTTTTGTGATTTCAAGGTTAATTTTTTTGTATAAGATTATTTATTTGCTTATACATGTTGACTCCTGAATTCAAAGTGAAATTTTTTTATATAAAACTTTGATGCATCAATACAAGAGTAGTATAACTGAAAGTAATTATTGTGAATATTATTCAATGTATCTATGAATGAATATTTATGTGAAACCATCATACTAACAGGGTCAATCTTTATATATTTTTGTAAATATATGTATTAATTTTTGTGAATATATAGTTTTCTTGCTCACCTGATCACAGGAGGAAGTTTTCATTACTATCTTCGTAATGGTATTTTGTATTTTTTTTTCCATCATGAAATAAAAAAATGCTGGCGCCCAGCCATTCAAATATTTAACATTCATATTTTTACTTGCTTGACACATTAAAAATCAGAAACTAGCAAAGTTGTCCAAAGAACTCACACCGTTCTCTATTGACTAGCCTGGGCTAGTAGTAGTAGTATCGACTATCGATTGTTTACAAGACAAAGTGTTTCGTTCATTTCATTAAAGTGATACTTATACACATTTTATTACTGTGAATGCCTTTTTAGTAATTTGACTGGTTCTCAGTTGAGAAATATATAGTTATATTCTGTAGCTGCCCCGCTGGGGACTGAATTAGCTTTCCAGAGCAGGGCTGTACTCTTACCATCTGACCTAAAAGACCACTCATCATACAAACTAATCGACTTCGTTAAGAAGCGGGTTTATTTGGTTAAGTGTGAATAGATGTGAGCCATAATAAACCCTTGAGGGTTGCGATGGAGGTCGAATAGACCCACTCACTTAGGTAGGTACTAACCTAACTCAGAAAAATATTCATTTGTCTCATTCATATTCATTGACCTGTGTATCAGATTGAATTATGAAACCACTTCTGTTAGATCCTGAATATTTTGAGCATCATCAGTTGAACGATATGATTCAATGAATACTTTCACAAAAAGGGCTCAGCCAGTGTGCTCATTAGCCATTTATTTAATTCTCAGTACACATTATCAACCAAGTGGATGTTTTACGTATATTCTGCAGTTTTTTCTGCCACTGACACACCGAAAACCTGACAGCATGTGTGTTCCATGCGAATACTACTCGAGTATTACAAAAAGAAAACTAATACGATATTTTTTTCTACTACGATTTTCAGAGGAATTGGGAAAATAAACTGCTACACTATTATTTTTTATATGGGAATACAATGTTTTTTTCAAAGAATTTGATTTGAACTGGTGATTGGTTCACTTTAAATCGATGAAAAAATTTTTCCAAATGTGAAAGTTTGCCCACCGCATTTTCTATAAATTAATTTTCTGATAAATTATTAGGAGAATGATTTTTGTTTTATCAGAATTAGATAACATTAAACATATGTCTATATTATATTAAACATATGTCCAAGCAAATGAAGTCTGCATTTCCTACCAGTTTCGTAATCATTGTCTTGCGTTCTATAATAAAATTGTCACATGATCGAACCACAGTAGATCCAACCATCTTATATTGGGATGTGACGAATGAACAATATAATAGAAGGAAATTTTTCGTTTAATATATTTACAGAAAGGGAAAATGTAAATGCTGCTAGTGGATGTATTACTTGTACTAGTTACTCATCAGAAAAGTGATTTGGAAATATATCGTATTTAGACTTTGCTATACATGAAACTTCTTTGAAATTATTCCTTCAACAATTTGATTTTTTCCTTTTCGAAATCGTTTCATTTCACTCATTCATCCTTCAAAAGATATTGGTTCTTAGATAATTCCATCAGAGATAAAACGCCTTCCAGACGCCACGTGACCGCCTTTTGTTGGTAGCGCTACAGCATGTAATCACTATAAATGCGGCGGTAGTTTCTTCATTGAGAGCTGGTCTTTTGATTAAAGTCCATTATTTTACGGTTTTTACTTGGAGAACATATTAACGTCTTCCGTTCTTTACGTCCCGCTATATTGCCTAGCACACGACCGAGGAAAAATATAAAATGGCGAGTTATTGTTAATTTGAAACTACGCCGAACTGAATTTCTGTCAGTTACCTACATCAAAGAGTAGCTATCTCAGGGAGGTGGAAATTGGGATAACTTCCAGGAGTGTCAAAAATATTTTGCAAGTTAATGAAATGAATAAAAACACTTTTGGGTAATTTCCACTAGATACCTATTTTATTTTTACGACATGTTTCGAGTTTCACCCCATTATCAGGTATAAAACCAACATGTCAAATCTGAAAAGTCGGTTATGTCGGGAATGTTTGGTTGAATGGAGAAGGGTTTCAACTATTAAATTCAACACTGAAGATTATAGAGGTTGTTGAACTTATAAATTCAAAAGTGGAGACCTACATAAAACTAGTTGTTTGTTAAGGGATATACATTTCGGGTTTTTAATTGATTTGTTAATTTCCGTGGCTTCCCACAATTTTATTTTCTTTTCACATATGTGTAGGATTTTGACGTTATCTTTATTTATCTTGTGTTTTGAGTCTTGTAGATGATCATACATGGTAAATTTTATGTCAAACAGACATATTTGTGTTGCAAATATTCATTTAGAGTAGTTTTATAATTTCACGAAATGCTTTGCTCTGCATGAACTATCAATAAACAAAACTGGATCAATTATTGTCCCAAACCGACTCTGTTTGGACATTATATTACCATTGTAAAACAATCATTATGACATTATGACATAGTGCTTTGGACCAACTTTCCTCGCCTCATTTAAAAATCTAGAAAAAAATCAATTGAACTATGTCAAGAATGTGTGTTTACTATTATTCGTAGTTTAATCCCTCGAACAAATATTTAATCGTTCTTTTTCCTGATGCAGTGAGTCCATTAAATAAAACTTCGTTAATAGGTATACCCGTAAACGATATTGATGAGCAGCCGCTGAAGTTGGAGGAAATCAAGCTGATTGGACTTGTTTTATATTTCGAGTATTTTTAACGAAGATGCATAAAGAATAAATTGATGGATGTAGCCATTACTACGTGGTAGGAAATCATAATGAATAAAAGAGAAATGAAACTTTCTATATTTTTTACCACTTTTATTTAGTTGTCTAGTTGTCTAGGAGCTCCATTCATAGAGAGAAGAAATCGAATTCAGGTGGTGATAACTTCTTCTGGAGTTCAATTTCTATTTTTGAAAAATTCAGCACATTGAACTGAATCTTGACTTTCAAACATTTTAAAAACTGTTGTTTTACCCCTCCTGAAAAACGTCACATCACAGCCAGTTATTGCGTGTAAAAATATAGTACATGATTTTGACACTGTTCAGAAGTGGATACATTTTTCGATGAATCTATTTCCGATAGATGTAGAGCTTTTCTAGGTTGGAAAATAATAGTTTTTTCGATTGGAGTTCGAGCAGTGGGTAACAGTCTACATCTTCACCTACAACAATAGTTGAATCTGTTGAATTGAATTGCTCTATTGCTGTTCCAATCTGAAATCTGAATTTAAAAATATCTGGCGTGAAAAAAATTTTATAGAAAAGTTTCGAAGTATATACTATGTGGAAAAAAATTGGAATTATAATCATTAGGCTTCTTGATATTGAATGCTTTCAATCATGTATATAATCAATGAACTTTTTAAATGTTTGATTATTGTAGTTTACATGCATATTTTTACATAATTCAAAAGAATTCGTTTCTACTCAATCATTTACCAATCTGATGTTCTGTACTGTCTATGTGATTTTTTTTGAACAAAATCTATTTGAAATCTAATTATTGTTACATCAGCATCATCACTTTTTTTACCAAGATATTCTCAGTATTAAACTTCTCTCCAACATTGAAATGAAGCGAGATATTTTGTGAGTATTTGCAAGAAACTGTTGACTGGTAGAAACTGTCATAGATTGGTCGAATAAAATACTTGTAAACGTAAGCATATTGCAACGGTTACAACTCTTTCAACTTTTTGAATCGTTATATCCCAGAAACGGTGGCTCTTAGAAAAAAAATATTTCGACACTTTCTATATATAATTATCTGATCTACAATTCTTGTCTGAAATAATTTCATGATTTAAATTACCGTTTTGCTGAAAATCGCAAAAAACTCGTTTTTATGACTTTCTCCCCGAGTAAATATTTTTCCAAGTATCGGATCGATGAGGATTTTCTTGATTTCGTTTTGGATTGTGTTCAGAACAATCCTACTAACTTTGAGCTGAGAGTACGAATTTTTGTACCCTCGGATGTGTAAATAGACCGATTAATATCTCAGAGGTTGAAGTTTTCACATACAGGATTGGAACGTTTGCTCCGAAACCGTCGAAAAAACTACGTGTGTAGATTGCCTTACAGAGTTGACAGTTTTCCCAAAAATAAATGCTAGCCTGCAGGGGTTTTCTCAGTGTATATCTATATTACTATGAACTCACATCTGAAGAAAACTGTGCCTGAAGAATTCCCTAAAAACTCATATGAAAACGATGAAAATTGTAGAACTGTACAAACGGATTCTCAGTACTAAAATACAGGGTATTTCTTAACTACGGTACGGAAATTCATAGGGTGATTAGTTTTGAGAAAGGAAGTTTTTATGAACATATGTCCGGAGTTGTTTGGTTTCTGACATCACGGCGTTGGAATTTAAAAAAAAACGTTATTTAAGAAACCTTGATCTTGGGCAAAAATTTCGAGGCAGTAGAGCATGGACCCGCTGATGTGGTTGAAGGAGGTTTGCTTTTAGAACTGTCAATATGGATTTTGGGCTGACTTCTAACTGCAGTAAAGAAGGACCTTCTTCAGTCGCATCAAGTAAATCTTCTCCTAGTTCAGACTTTGTGACAGTTTCTGGTCTTCCACCAACTGCATTTTTATTGAAACTACCAGTTTCACATAATCCTGCATGTAGCGTTCTAATTGTTTCAGCACATGGAATCACTATGTTGGAATATCTATCCTGGTATATTATTCATGATTCTTTCGCATTTCCATTTGTCAATCCATAAATAAAGTGCATGTCAGCCTGTTCAGCGTTAGTAAAATTATTCATGATGGAATCACTGCTAACTGACAACTCCGACTCTCACTGATATGACAACACTATCACTGTCAGCTGTATGTATGTTTGTTTGTAACTCCAGAACTATCGACATTATTGCTTGATATATTCGCGAGCAGATGGCACAGAACGAAACCCTCTTGATATAATTCGAACTCACTTTACATATCTCTATTTGAAAAAAGTATATTATTATTATATTCATTCCTTGAGCTTGGTAACTGATTTTCAGGCTTCCTCTCCAGAATCAAAAAATATCAATGGTTATTTTTCCAAACAATACAGGACTGATTGATCCCAAAGTTTAGATAAAATAAATACAGTTTAAAAAAACCAAAAAACACGCTTTTGTAGCATACAAAACTGAACAATGAAAAATAAATATAGTTAAAAAAAACACACTTTTAAAAAACATCCAAGTCGCCCGTCTTTTTTTTTTCACAATAAGACTAGTATTATTCGTTCTTTATTGTTTCAATCTTATTTAAAAAAATATTTTTAACTTCTTAGTTCGATGTTCTTTAAGAGCACGTTTTTTTAAATTATATTTATTCATCTCGAGTATGAAGCTAGATATAAAATAAACACAAGCACCGAAAAAGTTGTATTTTTAGTTGATCAGTCTGAAAAAATAGAATCTACAAGTCAGTGACGTTTTTTTTTTCCTAATATCGTTGGCTAACTAGATCAGGTCCCTTGGACCTACTCATTCCAATATAGTTAAGGCTAAATAATCGGTATAAGGATATTTATGATATCTTATTAACTCCGTTTTTCATTTCAAAGTTCCGTATTTCGGTAACGAAGCAACCTTGGTCATATTTTCACTGATTTTTTTTCTTTGAACAACCTAACAAATCACCCTCACAAGTTTCGTACCGTAGTTATAAAACACCCTGTATAATAGGGAGACAGTAACATCAAACCAGTGACATGTTTCTATTCGAACGAAAATACTCAGTATTGACTCGTATTTTGTTTATTTCAAACATCTGAATGGAAAACAATCTTTTTCGAATGATTCCCTCATAATTATGAATCGTTACTGAAATGCTGTGTTTAACGGTGCAAAAAATTTGGCATCTATATTTTTGTTTCGTTCCTAACGTTAGTCTCAGTGGAAAGATCTCATTTATTTTCAATCTCCATTCGGGTGGAATTTTCGACGTGAATCGACCTGGTGAATTATTCAGGTTAGGTAAACATGGTAAACGGGTCGAGGAAGGTATTTGGTGTATTTGTCCGCAACAGCTTTTCACAATAGTCCGACGATTCTATCTCGATTACTCTGGAGATTTTAGGGGATTATGCGAGGTTTTACAAGTAAATCCAAAACAGGATGTGGAAATTCCTTATTGGCTTGTTGAATCTCCGGATCCATTATCAGTCAACAAACTGGCAGAAAGGGAAAGGGAAAATAATATGAATTCATACATTACATACAACTGAATAAAATTCAACACCACATTTAATAATTGAACCAGTTGAAATTGAGGGTATTCAAAAGTGATTTGTCGGTCGAAACAATTCAAAATGAAACTTTTTTGAACGGCGATCCCCACATTAATTTACTGAAGGGAGCGTTCGTGGTCAGAGACCAGAAATATGTTCATACAATTATAATCAAATGGAATAATAATCGTAATAATATCAAAGTTCTCTCTTGAGGGTGCTACATTATCTCAAACATGTTAATAGTATTGAAAAGATATCTATGTTTCATTGTACTTCAAAAATATTGAATATGTTGGGAAAAATCAGGAGTGCTGAATTTATTGAAAATGATGATTCCCCACTCCCCACGCTGATGAAATGTATCAACCCCGATACAGACCTTCTTGACCATCAGCGTAAGACGGTATTTGTAAAGGATTTTTCAGATCCGGATAAAGTGAGTATTGTCCCAAACAGCTTCGAGCTCCGCAGACGCTACCCAAACCACTCTGTTGGGATGATTGCACTGATTACTGGAATCCTTGGTATTTCTTTCCTTATTGATTCGGCCGTTACTTGATAATAATAATAATAGTATGTTTTTTAACCAAATGTCGCACCTCTACGAACGACAGCCCTCAGAAGTCGAAAATTGTGCGAGCTAAGGACTAACGAGGTCTCACCTCACGATAGTAAGTGAAAATTGATCGTTCAGCCTACGGCTTGAACCACCAACTGACGTGGCGGACGATTGACTGAGCGAACAAAGCGTCCACGTCGAACCGCCTGGCTATCGAAGACCAATTATTGGAAATGAAGTTTGTGGAGATCAAGCCTTTCTTTGAAAGACTTTTTTGTGGAGGACTTTTTTGGTATTATAACCTTCCAAAATTTCAAAAAAAAAAGCTGAATCAATAGAGAATCTTCTGAAGTGTAGTAAAGGGCAAACTGGAAAGTTCACCCCAAGAAGTTACTGGCTAATATAAACTACTAAAAAGTCCAGTTAGTCAGCAACTATTCATAGACAACATTAATGAATACTTATGACAATTTACTGACTAATCGGACTTCTCCATAGTTTTTACTACCCAGGACCTTCTTGGGGTAAACTTGACTATACTTCAGAAGATTCTCTGATGATTAAATTTTTATTTTCTGAGATTGTGGAAGGTTATAAACTCGAAATAGTAGTTTGAAAAATTTTAAGGTGTAGTTTAAGAAAAATCAGGTTTATAGTTGGCCAAGGTTGTTGTGTTGGCAACGATAGTAGTTAGGAACGTATTTTATAACTATGAGGTATAGTTTTATTTGATCCGTGTTATTACTTAACAGATGAAGGATGTCAGAAACCCTGTAGTTACAACAAATGTAATATACTCATGTGAACGTGGTGTCAGATGAATAAACATAAGCCATATAAAAAGTATATTTCCATCAGCAAACTATGAAACAAATCACATTCGATAACGCCCCAATGTTCTCATTCCTTTTACCATGTGAATATTAAGCATGAATTTAAAACTCCACCTATACAAGGTGTAACTAAATAAGTGTAAAACATTTCAGAAGGTGATTCCTCATCGAAAAAAAGATAGAATTTTTCATATGGAGAAATTTCATTGGAGCATCCCTTGTTAAGGTACAGCCCCTTAAAAAGGGCACATAGAGTCTGTATAACAATTTTTTTCACAAGCACCATGGTTGTAAGGGATGGAAAACACAACTCATAAAATTTATTTCCAATAGCCTGTTTCCTTCTAAACAGAAATGTCTCTTTTTTCACCCAAAATAAATCAGTACGGAGCAAAAAAATTATTTTACGAACAACTACAGAGATACATCGTCAT
>WOGO01005932.1:0-12087 GCA_015342085.1 Leptinotarsa defecta
ATCAACAATTGAGGCAAAATATAAATTATAGTTCAATATCACCTCCACAAGCCACACATAAATATTTATTTATATAGAGAAAGATAGGTTAAGTGCACAAAATGTCATATGTCACAGAATGACTCGGAACATAAGTGAACAGAACAGCACGCCTCTGAAATATGTCATCTTTGTTCGTCTCATACAGGTAACAGATTCATTGTCTTTTATTAGCTATAACCCATGTTGCCAAATGGTAAAATAGAAACGAATCCCTTTAAATGTTGAATGCATCATTTCATTCCTCTTTTTTAAGTATTTGAATAATGTTTTAAAGAAAAAGGTTGAAAGTGTGAAATGCGTTGTTTTAGAGCTTTTTTATGAAAACTACTTGATTTTCGTCAGGAGGAACATTCCCCATTCTCGAACATCTGCTAGCTGTCGCCCCCATACGAACGACAACTCTCAGAAGTTGAAAAACTTGTGCGAGCTAAGTACTAACGAGGTCTTACCTTTTAACGTGTGATTCCTAACACGGAATATCCGGATATACAATTTTGTGGTCGCTCTTTCTTGAAACACCAGACACGTTTGTCGTGCAAAAGTAACAGTCCTTGTAATGATTTGTTGTTTCTCGCCAAATCATTGGAACTGCAAAGGCATAGAAGAGCGTTTGCCATTTACCAGTTACTTAGATTTGCTGCACGGGTTTGGGAACATAAGTGAGGAGTCCAATCCCGATCTTGATCACCAACAATACATCCAAAATACTTATGGTAAGCTACTTTGGTCATTTGATTAATTGGCTGATTCTGCGATTTAAGAGTAAACTGACTACATATATAGCAAAAACTATCTGCGGGATTAACGCAGCTACGTTTCTGTACTTTGGACATTTTTGTACTGTTGCGTACGTTGAGTTCAAATACTGCGTTTACAAGAGTCAACTCATTTTATTCACAAAGATAACACTAATATATTACTCTTAATATTCGTATATTGATGATCCGATTGTCAACCTGCTACTTTTATAGCGATCCGTATTTCTGGTGTTTTCTGGAAACTTCGAGTATCGGAAGTTCGAGAAGCGGCGTTACAAGTCTCATACACAGCGGAAGCAGATTCGAATACTGGGCAGAGCCGCTGTGTTGCCAGATTTTAAACAATTTCCTCAATTTAGGGGAAAAGCACATTTGGAATGTCGTGTTCATTAAATTTTTGTGAAAAAAAAATTATAACTCAAAAATCTTACGTGTTAGGAAAATTTCACTACCATTTTCGCATTTAGGGACCAAAAATTAACAAAGAACTGCCCTCGGCATTACAATCGTACATTGGCTGTAAACTAGGGTTATATTTCTTTATTCTAGTAAAAATTGTTAAAAACAGGTTTGTCAATATTCATAATATTACCTGAACGAACGGTACAGAAGCCATAAAAATCCATAAAATAATGTTGAGTATGCTCAAGCCAAAGATTGGCAATGTTTCGGTGTCAATATGATCAAATCCTAGGATCCATATTATACCAGACACTGCAAAAGATATATCAACCACAACTAGTAAACAGGCAGGTGGTGCTATATTATGGTTGAAGTAGTTCAGAAGTTTTTTAAAATCTTCTATATCCTGAAAATTGTAACAATTCATCAGTGTTTATGACACCGCCACTTCTCTGTAAGGGTGTCATCTGACTTGGGCCACCACCATCTTTGAATTTTTAAATACGGACCTGTATTTTTTGTTGTAGTTTTTGGATCTTAGACGTTCACTCCATACTGAGAAATTAAATTTAATGTTATATTTCGGTATGTTTCGGTAATATTCGATTATATTTGTGTGAATTATTCGCTTTTAAATTACGGCCCTGGAGTTTGGTTGACTGAGTTGAATGAAAACACAATAGCAACTTTCACGTCTCCCTATGTATCGTTGAGTTTTTCGAGAGTTTTTTTTCATTTTTAGGTGCCTATTCATATTTTTTCCATTGCTCTGAGCGTTTTCTACAATGAACTTCGAATAAGAAAACTTTTAATGATTATCTGAAACATATCTACAACAACAAAAAATGGTAGCAATAATAACATCCGAAACTAACACTATAATTATAATGAAAATTGAAATGAAGTATTTAATTTTTATACACAAAAAATATATATACACAAATAATGGGACAATAAGATGGTTTGCAAGATCACGAGATCTTACTATTTTGGACTATTTTCTATGGGGGATATTGAAAAATCCTACGCTGCCAGAGAGAGTGAAAATGTGGAAGACTCGATCTTGATGTATATGTAGACCAATATCTACAATGGGACGAACATGTAGACCATACCGTTAAAAGACTAAGTAAATTATCTTATAAACTGTACCAACTCAGAAATCCCAATGATAAAAAACTACTAACAATGATATATAACTCGCACAATCATTTCTGAGATATTGCATTATAAAATGGGGTGGCGTCAGCAAAGGCCTGTTACATGCAAAATACTATCCTGAAAGTCATTCAGAATTGTAAAAAAGATACTTCACTGTAGCACTATACAAAGAATCAGACTTATTTGATGTGAGAAAATTATACATTTATCACTGCATATTATAGATGCATAAAAACCCCACCCAAAATATAAATTATAATTATGAAACCCGAGCCAAACTTCATCAAAAAACGAATGTCCCTCGCTCTTTATCAACTTGCACTCAGAGATTTATGTCATACTCTGGCTCAAAACTAATAATCCTAGTTCCTTTAGACATTCGAGCAATCTCCAATTAATATAAATTTAAGTCAAAACTGAAAGTTCATGTGAATCAAAACTATGACATATTGAAATCTGTTTATGAACTGGATTCATAATCGAAGTTCTCTCTAGGCTATGAATATAAACTACATCCTATTGTAGGTAATATCTTGAATTAGTAGAACAATCCAACGTCACCTTCTCTTCGAATATTACTCTTTCTTTCCACCAGTTTTCCTTTCTTCCAACTATTTGTGTCAGTTGTATTTACATTGTCAGTATGAGTGTTTGCTTCATTATGCAACAATGATACCTCATTTATATGTATGTGTTTATGTATGTATATGTGTATATAGGTGTGTATATAAGCATATGTATATATGTGTATATGCATGTATATGTGTATATATATAATCAACGTTTAAGTTGTTTATAGGTTGATACTATAACTCAAGCTCTGCTTAGGTAGATCAGCCTTCAAAATTGTTTATTTTTCATTTATTGTTATACCATTATCAAATATATAATCACGTGAATAAATGTATCTATCTATCTATTCATAGATGACAATTAGGGTGATCGCAGTAAATTAATGTTGGATTTTTTCGAGGGGACCCCCTAAAAGCTACGATTTGGCTAAGAAATAAAATTGGAGAAGTTTCAGCTCAATTGTATAAGATTAACCCATGCGTCATCAAGGTTGAAGTTTTACCTTTTTATAAAAATATGTTCCTTTACAGAATACCTAACAACACTGTAAGATTTGTATCCGTTTCCCCAATTGGTACATAAAAATGGGTGTAGTTGAAACTGTTTTCAAAGTAAATACAGCACAATCCAAATTGTAAATTCATTTATTTTATTTATTTATCCAACGGGCAGCACTCAACATACAAACATGTTTTTACAAAGGTGTACATAAATACTTAAGATTAGGACCAATATTGAAATTTTTCTTGAAAAATTATGCTTAAAAAAATTAAAACCAAGATTAAACTCAAATACTATAACTGAGTGCAATGTGATACACATATGCATATACATCACTTAGATTTGTACTTACATGACTCGGACCCTTGTCCGAAGTCTCGTTACTAGCTCTATGCTTGCTGATTTCCACTATAAGTTCCCACTGCTCACTCTGTTGTTCGGGGCCCATATATTGTTGTGGCGGTTATCCGGTCTGCCTGACCGAATACCGGTGTCCTTGAGTGTTCTTGAAATAATGGAGATTTGGCTATGAATACTATCTTTACGTTATGTTTCTTCTTGGGCTCACTTTGTCAGTAACTTCATGGATGTAGGAGACAAAAGTTTTTGTCTGGTTGGTCTGTTCCTCGAGTAACTCGTAGGGTGGGGTTTGCGTTTGCTGTCGTTGGATGGATCTTTGTACTTGAGAGACGGGATAGTCGTTTTGGTAAAGGGCGGCTTTGAGTTCGTATGGTTCCCTGGATCTGTTGTGGCTGTCAGTGAGTCTTATAGAGCGATGTATGAGGGAATTCAGAACGGAATTCAGCTGGGCAAGATGATGATGGAACTTGAGGCATTGGGCATTGAGGTAGCGGTTAGTATGGACCGTGTGTGAGAAGGAGTTGTTGTACTTCGTGATGAGAACGTCCAGGAATGGAAGTGAGTTATTATTTTCAACTTCCATTGTGAACTTTAGGTCGGGGTGCAAGGAGTTGATGTGATTCAGGAATACATGGAGATTTTCGTATCGCGGCCAACACGTGGGTTTGAGATGGGACGTGTCAATCGCTCTGGTTTCGAAGTCCTCCATGTAGAGGTTTGCAAAGACTGGAGAAAGAAAAGAACCCATTGGGAAGCCTTTGATGACTCGAGGACGATCTCGTCCTCGAGACGTACTCGAGACGTCCTCGTAAGTAAAAATCGAAGTGATTCTTGAAAATGGCTCCAAATTGTGAGGTGTAGTTTATGATATTACTATGAATCTTCATCAAGTGACGGCCGAATATTTCTATTTATTTATTTATTTATTTTATTTATTTGTAATACAATACTCTACAGGACATAGCCCAATTACAGAGCAGGAAATAACAAAGTATAATGAATACATCACAAACAAGTGACTGTAAAGTCTACAAACACTACAACCAACACAAACAAGTGACTATAAAGACTACACATTTTATATTTATTACAGGTGACAAAACAATGATTTTAGAAAGTGGGATTTTATATTTGACAAATTGCAACTAAATATATCTAAATTATCGCTAACAGAATTTATCCTTTGCACATGTTATGGATCGGAGAATTCTCCAAAACATTTGTGCGAGATGTTTTTATATAGAAAGTACTGGGGTGTCTGAAACAGATTCTAGGAATGCAAATATTAAACTTTTCCAGTAATGTTGGGCAGTCAACTTTCCTTTTGATAATTTCATAGGTTAGTGCAACACTATAATATTCACGCCTTTTTTCGAAACTGCAAAAGTTATGCTTTTGTAGCATTTCAGAGTGGGTTGTTCCTATTGAAGGATAAATGCCATCAGTTTTTAGGCTTAGCAGTTTTAAAAATTGTCGTTGAATTGCTTTTATTCTATCAATGTGATATTGATAAAAGGGGCTCCACACAACTGACGCGTATTCTAACTTTGATTTTATGAAAGCATAGAATAAAGTTTTTAAGGTCGAAGTTTCTTTGAAATCACTACTGTTACGTGCAATTAATCCGTACAAACGACAGGAGGAGGTTACAACATTATCGATATGTCTATTAAATGATAGTGCAGTGTCAAATGTGACGCCAAGATCAGTAAATGTTTTTGGTCTCACCAGGAAAACGTTTTCTATTGAATAATCAAATATTAAGATGTTCGTTTTTAAACTATAGGACCTTACATTTATCCGGGTTTAGCGACAAGTTATTTCGATAACACCATTCTACAACCCGCCCTAATGCCATATTGTGAGATTTTCACTGAACAATTCACAAAACATTGACGAAACAATCACTTCTTTAGGTATGTTTCAAACTAACTATTCATTTCTACATAGTGCTTTTATCTATTATAGTGATTTGAATCCTAATGACCGCTACTACTACTTAACAAATTTCTACTCAATAAATTTAATACATAAACTACACCTCACGATTTGATCTCCACAAACTTTATTTTAAAAATATATATCACAACATGTTTCGCTAACACAGTATCTTTATCAAGTGATATGAAATGGCCGAATCAATCAGAAAAATAATATATTATACCATTTTATAGGGTCTTCCTATCTATGAATTTGAACAAAACAAAGTGTGTGTGAGATATCTCATACAATACACAATTTTTTATTCGTCTAACGGGGCAAAATCGCCAGTTCAATGAAACCATATCGTCAGCTGAGAATTATATTGTTCTATGAGCCATTTCGGTCGAAAATGAGTTAGATATACCAAAAAAAAACATTAAAATTTGCTTGTTCTATATCCGTAAAGAAATCTTCATACAGTTGTTCCATATCCAATATTTCAGTAAGTGAATAATCTATATCCACAGCGGAAATTTTATTTCGTTCTCTTATATTAGTCCATATCCACTCTGAACTTGCATTGTTTTACATCCAGCAGAACTAACGTTACAATTACTTACATCGGCAGATTATTGAGTTGTTCTATATCTTTTGTCACTGTCACATTTAAATCGCATTTTGTCGTTACACTTGCTGTTTCAATAATATTATACAGTTTTAAAAATGAGTTATGTGTCATATTTGCCGCCTGACAAACCATCGGAATGTTCTACAGGGGCTTGGCAGTAAGTACAAAATAGTAAATAAGTACAAAAGTAAATAATTCAGTGCCATCGAGATTTGAAATTTTTTACATAACCTCAAACGAAAGTAGAATCGGGTAGTTGTTCTGAGAATAAATTGGGCCGTAGAAAAATACTTGAAAATTCTGAAATTTCAGTGATGCTTAGCTATCATATTTGCAATCTTTATTGGGGTAGGTACTGGTAAAGTTTCAAAGTCGGCATCCTCATTTATTTTTAGGGAACTGAACGAAATCATAGCCTCTTCCGAAGAATTAACTATAAATTTCAGAATTTCAAATGTCCAAAATAGTGAAGTAGTTTCGAATATCTTTCCAGAAATTCCTAAAGTTCCTCGAATTATGGACATTCAGAATATGGAAATGTGTTTCACTGAAGAGAGGCAATATTACGATAACTCCCAATGTTTTTCCAGATTTAAGGTAATTGAAAAAACTTGTTTATAGTATTATATTTCTCACAATTTTCTTTTATAGACCAGTACTTGATGTAGAAATTGAAATTCTTCAAGATGCTCACGACCATTGGGATGTGGGTTCCACCGACCAGGTTTTAGTGGAAGACCAAAATACCGGACCGAATAACGAAATGTCGAGTGAAATATCAACATTCAGAAAGAAAAAAAGAGCTCCAGAGACGTGGAAGCAGAATATAAGGAAAGCTCTAAAAGGCAAAGAGGGGAAGAATATATAGATGCAAAGGGGCAAGTACATCAGAAAAGGGAAATTAAGACGAAAAGCTGCATTTCTAATAATTGCAATTTCAGTTGCACAAAAAAGATCACTTCTGTCGAACGGCGGCTAATACACGATCAGTTTTGGAAATTGTCTCAGGATGAAAAATTCCACTTTTATTCTAAACATGTAGAACGCATGCCAGCCAAGCGAAAGCGAACAAACAAGGAAATAAGTAAAAAAACTTTCAGCTACAAGTACTATTTTGAAATTCATTCTCTGCATGAGACTTCAAGTTTGCCAGTCATATTTCCTTAATACCCTAGATATCAGCAAACAAAGAATATGCTACTTTTTCAACAAAGTTCAGGATGAGAATACTAACATTCCCAGAAAATCTACAAGAAGTATGCATACCAAAAAAGTAATATCAGAGGAAAGAAAAAGGTCGATGAAGCGACACATTGAAAGTTTCAAACCAATGGAATCTCATTATTGTCGAGCAGGAACAAAGAAGACTTACCTTGACAGGGATCTCAACCTGACTAGAATGTATCAACTATATGTTTCATCAACGGAAGATCCTGTAAGATTCAATATTTATTCACATATTTTCAACTACGAATACAATATTAGTTTTTTCAAGCCAAAAAAAGATTTGTGTGATAAGTGCACATTAAGGCACATTAAGAATCCAACGAAGGCACAAACACTCTTTCAGGAGGGTCATATCCTCAGGAAGGAAATTGGTAATGCTGAGAGGCAAGCAGATAGATCAAGATGTAAAGGCAAACACGATACTAAGACATGCGTCTTAACCTACGACTTGTAAAATATTTTTGCTCTTCCCAAGGCTTACGTGGATCATTACTATTATAAACAAAAACTGAATTCTTTCAATTTAACTGTTCATTCTAGTATTGATAAGACAATTTACAACGCCTTGTGGCATGAGTTCATTTATGGAAGAGCGGGAAATCATTTAACAAATGCAGTGGTTAAAATTTTGAAAGCCGTGATTGCAGACCACCCTTAACAGAAATTATTTTGTGATCAGACAGCTGCGTCCCCCAAAATCGCAACTCTATTTTGTCATACACACTTCAGCATTTTCTCAATTAGGCAGAGTCGGGAAATCTCCAAGAACTAGAACATAAATACAGCGAACCTGGGCATGGAAACCTTCAAGAGATAGATGGAAATTTGGTCCCCGTTGACATTAATAAGAATCCTGATGAAGATACTAAATTCATGGAAATACAAACTGAGAATTTTGCAAATGTAGTCAACTGATTATACGGATTATGCTATTTTGCCATACTCTATAAGGTGAAAAATATCATATACGAAAAACAGAATCTAATAAATTTGAAATGTCGTGTAACATTTGATGGTGACGTGACTGAAGTTAAAATTCTGCAGAAAGGTGCGAGGACTAGATTATATGAAGAAGTCTTTGACTGGAATGAAGTTGAAACTCTGAAGGATGTCAATTTAGGAGTAACTGAAGAAAAGAAAAGAGGAATTACTGACATGTTACCACAAATGCCTGAAGCGGAACGCCACTTTTATCACGTACTGCTATCCAAAACAAAACCGCCCGCTAATTCATTGTCAAAGCAGTCAAAATCATTGCATAAAGTACCAGCAGAACCATCTTCAATTTCGACTACTCAGACTGTAGCAAGCACTCATCAAACACTAGCATCAACTTCCTCGTCCAGATTTTCTACTAAAATCTTGTCAAAGTCCAAGGCAAAGTTGAATAAATGATTATTTCGATAGTTGAAAAAGTTACATACATTTTTATTTTACAATTTTCCTACTTTTTGTGATATTAGTTAAGAAGAACTTTTATTTTTGTACTACTGATTCAATAAAATCTCACGAAAATCAGTATAACTTTTAATGCTGACTTGTGCGATATCCCACTAGAAATCCAAAAGAGTTTTTACGTGTTCTATATTCAAATACACTTTTCTCTCTAATAATTATAGGTTAGGAGTATTGTAACACTACAATGAAAGTACTTCGTTGAATAAAACAATTTTATTATTTGCAAGTGTTGTTCAATGCTATATATGTCCATGGTGATTTGGCAAAAAGACTGAATGAATGACAACTAATTTGACCGTTGTCAATTGTCAAAGGTCGGAAGTTCCTGTTGGAAAACCCTATAGAAACAAAGTAATTAATCCGGACTTTAATACCATCTTTTTTCTTTGTTCTTCATCTTTATTAACCCCACTATTAATACAACCAAAAAGTAGGAACATAACTAATTTGAATTTGTAGGGTAGCCTGGGTACGGTTGTAACAGGGTACGGTAGGTGTACAAGGATATTTTCAAACGAAAACAATACTGTATTGTAGGACGAAACTGCAGTAACGTTAGTTACAAATACAAAGTGGTATAAAAACACAGGAAGTTTTAATTCTCATTTTTGACACGCTTTTACTAGCTTCACTTGTATGTTAGTTTGTAACCATCGATTCGGTCATCAAGAATAACTTCTCTCAATCTTGTAGGTGTACAAATTCAATTTTTGATGATACGATTTTTTAAATTTTCCACATTTCTACCTCTTCAGACGGCCTGGAAAACTATGGCATGATATTTTTCTTATCGATTCGGTCATCAGGAATGACATATATAAGTTTAATAGGTGTACAAAGTCGCTTTTTCATGTTACGATTTTTATAATTATTTCCACCTCATTTTCACCCCCCTCAGACAGGCTGAAAGCTAGAACGGTTTTTTCATCACTGGTAGTCAACAAGCGTATCATATTGAAAAATGGTAAGTGTACAAAGTCTTAAATAAAATTATTTAATATTTTTTTCTCAGTGTACTCTTTGGATGTGGATAAATTTACACCATTTCGAAAACTGCTAATTTAATTTGTTGTTGGAAAAAACTTTTTGGCTTTCCACTTCTCCATATTCATTCCCAAATAGAGTTTTTTGGTTAAAACCTTGACTATATCATTAGTTTTCTCTGATCAGTTGCCAAAAAATATTTTCAATGTTTTTCCAGGTACATAACGCCAACTTTACGTCAAGTTATCAAAGTAACTTTTTTATTATTGAGTTTTATGGAACTTTGGACTATTCATTTCCTCTGAATAATATACAATTATTAAATTTAACAATTTTATTTTTGTGTAACGCCGAAATATATACGAAAAAACTATTTGTATCAAATATGTGGACTGTCAGTGTCTGTCGAAAGTTATTTCACATGAAATTTATAAAAATGATTCCTCCTACCGTGCTAATGAACTGTGAGGTATGAAAGAGTATTATGGATGGCAGATATGATAAAGAGGTGAAACTATCATTATAAACAAAAGTTGGTGGTTTTAATTGCCATTCAAAAGCGAAGTTTGATAAAGGAGTCATTAAGTGATACGGAAGTTTCACTAGAAAAATGACAACTCGGGCGGGAAATGAGTCATTGAGAATGAGTCCCTTGGTAACTAAGACTATTTACATATTTCAAGTCAATTTGTACAGATTGTTGCGTTTCTAATCGCATGGCCAACAAGGTCTAGAATGGAAATGTTTTGAAAAACTAATCAATTAGGTCAAATTCACACTGAAAATATTACGTATATCAAGTTGACGAGACACTTTTCGAAATTTGCGAAACGAATGAATTCATAATTTGCCGCTATTTATTCGCTAATTAGTTGCGAAAGAAAATATTTTTTCGCCCTTTTTTTTAAAAAAAATACATGTCTCGCTAACTTGATATCAAGTTAGCGATACGACTTTTTTATTATTAAGTATTCCAGAACTTTGACTAGACCATTGGTTTATTATATTCATTCGCTAATTAGTTGCGGTGAAAAATATTTTTTCGCCCCTTTTATTTAAAAAAATACATGGTGTCTCACTAACTTGATATCAAGTTAGCGATACGACTTTTTTATTATCAAGTTTTTCAAAACTTTGACTAGACCATTTGTTTAGTATATTTATTCGCTAATTAGTTGCCGGCTTTAAATGGACTGGGATGGAAATAATATATTTTAATTAGATTTCACTGGAATTTCAAACAAAAATGTGATAATTGTATAATCATAGTTTCATAATTCTTTATCCAGTTCACAGTAAGCATAATCTCTTTGAACTGAGTTGTGGATTTACTGTATCAAACAATAATTATTCTTGTTTTTTAAGAAGAGATCTATTCTACAAAGTTTTGTTGCAACTCCGCAAGTACTGCTAGATATACTCCAGGGCCAGCGTGATGAAATTGTCCCTCAGGTCTGGTTCGAATTTGTTTGATTGTTGTTGGGCATATTTTTTCATTTCTTTTCATTACGCATCCTATTTTCACTCACGGACTTTATATTCTTCGCCTCAAAAGGTTTTTACTATATACCGCTAGCAACTCTATATAAACTGCTCAACAGGATCTGTTAACATCAGTTTAGAAGTTTCATTGGCTATAATTGCAATGCTTGTTGCTGAATTGTATTGGTTGAAACTATATACTATTGTTCAAAAACCAGCCAGGAAAACTTTCGAAATGACTGAAAACATTAATTTTGGCGAATCACATGAAAAATATGAATAGGTCAAGAATTAAAAGTTAAAAGTAATAGGAATGAAGATATAACATAGAAGAAGTAAGTGTTGATTTAGATTATTTGGAACTGATTATTCAGTAAATAATTTTGTTGACACTCTAAAAATAAAATATTCACCGAGAAATACTAAGACTTGACATTATATGACTGCTAACAAAAAAAAATTGGGGTGTTCACGAACCCCTCCTGAATTCGGCTTTAAATTGATTCATTAAGTAATTGATTTGTTTTTCGAAGGTTCTGCTAGAAAACAGATTTTAAACAGATCAAGAGAGGTGTTTGGGCACTTCGG
>WOGO01005933.1:0-12086 GCA_015342085.1 Leptinotarsa defecta
TTATTTAGTAAAGCAAAGGTGAAAGAACAACTTTCATTCACCTGATCGTCTACATTCATTGTTTAATGTTTTTCTCAAATAAAAGCAACTATGTGAATAGTGCCTGAAACTAAATCATATCTTTCGTTGATGAAAATCTCTCTGGAACGTAATGCATGGGTGTTTCATCTACTATAAGATTTCATCATTTCATCACAATATTTCAATCATGTATTAGTCATCAAAAGCTGACTCCATTCCATTATTTTCCAGGGCTAATATTAGTTCCAAATGGTGAAAAATTGGGATACATGATGGGTGATCCAGTGCCTCCGAATGCGAATTACTCCCAAATAGCTTCCCATAGGACAAGTGCAGAAGCTATCGCAGACCACAAAGTGAAATATCTTGATGTTGCTTCTAATAAAATCAACAATTCGAAGTCTATTTCTAGCTACGAAACAATTGAGCTTCCCTTGTATAATAACTCTCATCCATGGGGTGTATTCTTCACTGTACTAGGAACAGTTCTGCTCGATTTTGATGCAGATTCTTGCCAAAGTCCTGCAAGAGCATATCTTCTTGACGTTACTATTCCAGGTGAGAATATTATTCCACCCTAATATATTTTGAAACATTTATCATAAATATCAGGCTGAAAAATGAACCCTATGATTAATCGCAAGTTATACAATTGTTTTCTTGCCAACGTTTCTTCTTCTTCATAAAAATACCTCCCGCAAAACTCATAATTCTTTTTTTTTCTCGATTGAATTACTCACCGGAAGGAAGTTTTTTTTGTGTTGATAATGTAACTATCTCAAAAACATCAGACATATCAGACACATAATAAAAATAAAAAAACGAATAAATTTTTGTAGATTTTTCATTCATCGCTAAAGTTATAAAATTGTGGAGACAACGATAATACACAAATATATGACTTTATCTATGATATTGATGAGGTGGTGTCTGTCTCTATCTACTGACCCTTCTTCGAAAAAAAATACTAAACCAGTTAATTCTTATATCAATATCAGGTATATATTTCAGGTTAAAATATTTTCTATCCCATCAAATATTCTAGTGAGCCATGAGGTTATCATAATAAAGTAATTTTATGATCAATGATGTTTCGTAACACTCTTCCTTTTTTTAAGTTTCTATTCACATCTTCAGATTCTAATGTAGTGAAACGATGATTGACATTACAGGTAGTTATCATAATCAAATTAAATCATAAACATATTCCATCATATTAATATCTTGTCATATTCGTGAACAATTAAAACTGAGTTACAAAGAATTCGAAATGCATCAAAATTGTAAATATTTCTAAAATTATTCAATCACAATCGTACTTGATCATAATCGTACTCGCTGAATCTTATAGTACGTGGGCTCGAGTACAATATTAAAGACGTTTTTAATCATTTCTTTTTTTTTATGAATTCAGTGGAGCATTATGGAAGTAAAAATGAATTCACAACATATAAATATTCAACTACTCTTTGATCATAATTGTAAATAATTTTTGTTTTGTCAATTACAATGTTGAACAGTAAGCTAACCTGACGATTTACATCAAACATAAATGGAGAGCTTTACGTTCTAAGTTACTATACAGGGTGTGTCCTAACTTCTATAGGAAACTCCAGAGGGTGGTTGGTTATGTCGTTTTAAGTGTTCGTGAACATATGTCCGGAGTTGCTTTGTTTCTGAGATACATGGCGTTGAAGTAAAAAAACGGATTTATAAAATATCCTTACCCCGATTTGGTTGAGATTTGCTACAGTTATTTGAAATAATAAGGCTCTTATGCAGCCCTAACTTGATTGAAATTATTAGGTCCAGTAGAGTCTCAGTGGGCACCAAAGCCAACGATATTGTAAAAAAAGTACGTCACTGGCTTGTATTTGTGATTTTTCATTTTTTTAGATCATTCAACTATAAATACAACTTTTTTGTCGCTTGTGTTTTCTTCATATCTAGCTTCGTTTTTGATATGATGAACACCGGCTTTAGAGACCAGCTGTCTGTGATAGTGTTGTTATATCAGTGAAAGCCTGAGTTGTCAATTAGCAGTGATTCCATCATAAATAACTTTACTTACGCTGAAATTACTGATGCACTTATTTATGGATTAGCAATTGGAAATGCAAAAGAAGCCCGGAAAATTAACCAGGACAGATATCTTAAGGGGGTAATTCCATGTCCTGAAACATTTAGAACGCTGCATGCAAGATTATAAGAAACTGGGAGTTTTAATAAAAATGCAGGTGTTGGAAGACCAGCCAACCGTAACAACGCCTGAACTAGAAGTGGAAAAAGAATCCTCCTATACCCATATCACATACCGCGGGTCTAAGCTTTACTGTCTCGAGATCTTCACCAAAGATTGATATTTTGCAGGTAGCGATAACATACGATAATAATTTTTCACCAAACACTTTATTTACGGACGAAGAAAATTTTTTCACGAGATGCTATAATGAACTTACACAGAGACCATTTTTGGGCCGACGAAGATTTCCATGTTATTAGAAAAAATTGTTTTCAGCAACAATTTTCGCTGAACGTTTGGGTATGAATGATTGGTGACTACCAAATTGGCTTTTTTTACCAGCACCAGGTAAATTCTACACGGACTTTTTGCTAGATCATTTACCCATTTTGTTAGAAGAAGTGCCGGTACTTGTAAGATGCAGTATGTGGCTCATTTCAGTGTATGTGTGATTGATGACTTATATTATTTTGTGGTAATTCTTGATCACTTCAATGAAATTAATTAAAATACTAGTCAATTTTATTTATCCGACCGGTTTCGGGCTTAATCCCATTATCAATTATAAAACTAAAATATGAAAACTCGGTTATATCGGGAGTTTTTAGGTAAGATAGTACAGGTAGTTAAACGAACTGAAGATTATATGGGTTGTTAAACTCATAAACTCAAGAGTGAAGACCTACATAAATTGAGTTGCTCGTTTGAGAGTAAAATTTCTGGTTTTTAATTGATTTGTTAATTTCCATGGCATCTAACAAATTTATTTTTTCCCTTTATTACATATGTGTTGAATTTTGAGGTTATCTTTACTTATTTTGTATTTTGATTCTTGGAGATTTTCATACATTGTAGATTTTTTGTCCAAACAGACGTGTTCACGGAGCCTTAAGACAAAATACTACCAGTTTGGCGTGTATATACTGCAGAGCATTCGCCACACTCTATTCTATATATACCTGATTTTTTCATTCTACCTCGTTTGGGTTTTGCATTAAATAGAGTTAAATGCAAATATATTTTCCAGAAATAACTTGATACAAATATATTTCAGAGGACCATGCCCGAGGTTTGAGTACCTTCACTATAATGGCAGGTTTGGGAGGATTTTTTGGATATGCCCTTGGAGGTATAAATTGGGATGCAACTTTTATAGGTCAGTGTCTATATCTGTACTTTCCTTATCAATATCGTTAATATTTTTAAGGGGCACTTCTTGGTGGACATGTCCGAGCAGTATTCACGTTGATCACCATTATATTTGTAGTTTGTGTTGCATACACTATAACAAGTTTCAAGGAAATGCCTTTGAATTTGTTAGAGTTGAAAGAAAATGATTTCCAGTGTTTGGAAAATTACAACGACGACGAAGAAACTGTATTTGCAGAGAATGTTGAAGGACAGTCTTACGGCACTATAAGGAATTTTGAAGAAGAGAATAATGTAAGTTATTTGTATAAGATGTTGATTCGAAAAGAGATATTTTTTTCAATATGTTATATATTGTTCAACAGACAACTCAAATACTAATTTCCAGATGACTTTTCTTCTAGTCTGTGTCTGAAAATTACTTCTTTGCATGACCTAAACATTTTTTTATAGAGTTACTTTCATGTATTGATTGCTTCCTTCCTTTCTTTGGAAGATTGCCTAATTTTTTTTTGTATGGAGAAAATCAAAACCTTTATTCTCCAAAAACTAGTTTACTATTTCGAAAGTATATATTTCAATGACGTCTTTTTTTCCAATGTATGTAATCTACACATCTTTGTAAACAGTTTATTTCGAAATTAATTATCTTCTTCCTTCCTTTAGAAGTTTCATACAGTTTTTGTTTGTAAACCTAAACCTTACCTAACCTAACCTAACCCCTACAAGGAAAAATCTAATTCATTAGATTTTTAAACTTCACGGTGAATGGTGTTTATAACGTTGATATTCACATTAGGCTAGATTAACATTTAACATTTTACTATTAGAAAAACGAATAATTATCTCGGACTTGGTTTTTATGTTTAAAATCCTTAAGAATTACTATGATGCTCCAAAACTACTACACTTAGTATCTAATCATGTACCATCAGAAACACCAGAAATAGGCAATTTCTCAATGTAAGCTCTAAACATACCAATTTGGGTCAAAACACCCCTATTCCTAGGTTTAACAATAGTTGGAGATGGAAATTTGATGTCTTTGTACGTTTTTATCTCACTTCAAAACTAACACAAAACACATTTTTCACATGTAATCTATACCTGTATAATGAAATTCAAGAATATCTATACTTTAATTTTTTTTTCTTCGTTTTTATAAACTGGATATATGTGTTTGTATCAGTGGATATTGTTTTTGGGTTTATACCTGTATATATCCCAAATATGAATAAATAAAAAAAAAGGAATGATTAGAAAGCCAAAACCTATCTTTCCCACTAATTTATCGTTGTTCAACTCACTTCATCAAACTCACAGGTTTTGTGATGCATTCTATATAGAAAAATATTTCAATCATGAATAACTGCAAGCAAATACGATGATAATCTTATTTTATGTAAAGTAGCAGAATATCTTTCACTTTCCTTTCTAAGATATACTTCATTCCAGGATCAAAACTCAGTAGTGGATAGATGTATCCAGGAAAATGTACCCAAAACACCGCGAAAAAGCATCAGTCCGGATCCTAATGCCTCATTAGTTCTGTACCTTATGAGCATCGTATACATGCCTCACTCTATAAGAATGCTGTGTTTGACAAATTTGTTCTGTTGGATGGCACACGTTTGCTATTCTCTTTACTTTACTGATTTTGTTGGAGAAGCGGTTTTCGAAGGCAATCCAACGGTGAGTTGTCAAATTGGTTTTTATGATTTTGTCAAAATTGACTATACCTAGAGACAATGAATACATTTTATATGGCGTCATTCAGTTGATTGTGAAAAAAAAAATTGAAATTTGGAACAAAAGTATTAGAACTAATAAAAAGATGAAACAATTGAAAATTCTTTCCGGTTTAATCGGAATTGATCTCACCTCTAAAATTTTTACTAGGACCTTGTGTATTTTTTGAACCATTAAATAGGATCCAACGCTATAACACAAGTGGCCATTTCTATTCAAACAGGCGGCGTAAGAGCCTTTTTTCCAAATTCAATTTGGCAGCAATTTGACGTCATCTAAGGAAATAATTTAAACAACTTGATGTAGTGAGAAACAGAAGACTGAGATTGAATTATTTTTAAGGAAAAAATCCAGTATTTTACTATTTTATCTACGTTTTATATATTTTTACTCCATCTATCATGAAAATATAAATAAATTGTCTGCATTCAAATATGTCCAAAGAACTTTTCAATTGAAAAATGTTTTAAAGTATATGTGATTTTATGAAAATTTTGATGTAAATTTTAGTGTTAGTCTATTTTTACCTTTTTATTTTTTATGTAAATTTTTATTTTATTTTAATGTACTGCTTTACCTACCAATTGAAAATCCCAATACATGTAAGCCACGTCGAAACATGAAAACATGGAAAGTGAGTCACTTTCGCATTTATAAGTATCGATTATTGAAAAGAGAATTTTATACCCTATCAAATAGGCTGAGAAATATACCTATTTGAATTTCTGAACAATTTTTTTGTCGTTAAAAATATTGGCTCTAAGGAAGTTTAAAATTTCAAATCTCTTACTCCACAAACAACTGAATGACGGAGTACATGATTTTGTTGTTATCTCAGTGTTATGACTGAGTCATCACATTAAGATTTTCGATTCCCATTTTTGATGCATATAAACATCCAAATAATGTGTAGCTAATGGTTTTACACTGTGTCATAACTCTGAGGGATCAATGATTGAAAACGCTTCTCTTATGTATTCCATCTTATTGAATAAACAACAGTCACCACGTGCGAAACGGCTTTTTAATTTGTATTATGATAGGACATATTTATCATCTCAAGAGACATTAACAAAATATTCGACTGACTATGTTTTTTATTGAGTAACATTGCAGGAATTACCAGTAAATGTATGTTCATACTAGCTTTGATACAAAAAATAGTACTGTTCAATGGAATTATTTGATGAAGAAGTCTATCATAGTGGCAGTGGGTATAGACTTGGATCAATGAATGATGCTTTGGGCTGATTTTCGTACCTTACTTTGAATTGTGAAATTCTTACTTCTCTTGGCATGCAGAAGTTTCTCAAATACTTCTGAGAGATGTTGATAGAAAGCTTATAATAACTAGGAACCTGTCTGAACCTAGCAGTTTTATCGAACATCAGAAAAGCCCCGATCTAATTTCCTGTACATTCATTGGGGGCTTTAACCATCTTCGAGCGATTCATTCGTGAAACTATTTTCCACTATGTATAACATATTACTCAAGTTCATTTCATTCAACTGAATAATATGGTATATCCGCTGAACACGTATATAGGTTTACTCAGCAATAATAGAGTTTATTGACAGCAGAAAATGTGTGTGGAAAATATTTACCAATATCAGTTTCTCAATATTTTTGGGACCCACACTATACCAAATAAAAAAAAATGGAAATGGTTTGTGCATCTATGAAGACCACAGATTGAATCAATCATTAACGAAATAATCATTCAGCTATTGTTGCCATGATTATCGACTGATTATTCATCGTGTGGAATGATAATGTTAATGATAAAAAGACTATATCTTCAACTTCGTAAATATAATGACTGTATCAGTATAAATGAAGTAAAAATAATATATGTTATGCTCCAGAACACATATTCTTGGTAACTGAGAATCAACTAATTTTCGTTTTCGGTCCGCATGTGGGAATACTCGAAGGCTGAAGTAAATGGAAATATCTGACTCCATGTTACCTTAAGAAAAAGAGACGAAAATTCTGAATGACTCCCTGTTATCCTTGTTACCAACATAAACATTCAGGTAAAAAAATAAAAGTACAAAAAAGTAGTAAACGTTCAAAATGAACTTGGGTAACATTTGAATTGAATTGTTCATTAGTTTGAGAAAATCACCTTATTTGTACGGTAAAATATCCATATGCGTGAATGATAATATGTTTGTTTAAAATCTATTTTTCCGTTCATCAGCTGTCGCCCCATACGAACGACAACTCTTAGAAGTTGAGAAACTTGTGCGAGCTAAGGACTAACGAGGTCTTACCTTTTAACATGTGATTCCTAACACATATTACTGAAATCTAACAGAAATCATTCATTACCAAGCAATACTGATGAAATAAATTAGTTGAAACACTATCACAGATTGAAGTCTCTGAATATCCAATTGAATTTTATGTAGAATAAGTAACACAGCAAGGAATTACAAAACCATGAAAAGGGGTTTCGGTAATTTTTTTCAACGGGTTCCAAATTTATTGAAGATTACAAATTGTAGAGTGAGATGAAATGTTCAGCTACAACAGCCCCCTTTTGGATAAAAAAATAGCATATGAAAAAATTCAAATCAAAATGAAAAAGAGTTCAAAACAATGTAAAACAGTAGTTTTACATTGTTTTACAGTAGCATCAGACTGGTCAACAAATTGTTGGAGTATTAAATCGGGTCATTATTATACTTTGACTATATATAGAACGACGTCCTAGTTGGTTCTGTTCTCTTCAATTGTCAATTTTTCATTGTGATGATTTATTGTAATATTCTTCTATACATTCCACTTTAGTTATTTCTATTAATTTAAGGTTAATGCTTTTGACACTGGTCACAAAAACAAGTCCTGAATTTATATAAAAATCATCAGATTTTAACAAGAAAAACTCAAAACATCAGATTGACTTTCCTATTTTTCGAAGTCAGGGTGAAATCAGATATTTCCAATATAATGAAAATTGGCAAATTCAGATATATTGTCAGTTAACACCTGCATGAACTTTGGGCTATTTTTTCTATCAAAATTTTTTCGTGATCTGTGTGAGAGAATTGGTCTTAAAGCCTAACATGTATTTACCTTTTCTATGTGATCTCTTGGAGTTTGATGTTATGCTATGGTAAATAATAAATCATTATTATTATTATCTCTGATTATGTGAACGTTTGAGTGAATGAAATGGTATTCAGTAATAAATATGACTTTCAGGTCAGGACTATAACTTCAAACATAAACGTTCAAAGAATTTGACGCCCTAATAACCAGGGACCCCAAATTGTTGAAATATGAATTAAATTGCAATTTACATTTACTCTGTATAGTATGTATGCGATTATTCAGTTCAACTGTCTCAATTAATTTTGTATAACACAAACGATTGATTAACTGAATTACAAAAAGTAATGAACCTCATCGATTCCAAAAATGTTTTGAAGAACATTCAATCTAGGAACAATAATTGTAATATATCCCAAGCAATACTTCCAGATGATGAGTCAAACCACCTAATAAGACGTATGGAAATCATTTGCATCATATTTCAAGAGCACATACATTCACGATTCTCTTGGTAACAATTATCCAATATTCATCGAAAATCTCGATTACTCAACAAAGTCCACATGCGTTATTTTAGGAAAAAATGCAAACATTCGTATATATAATTCATCCCTCCTAGTAAACGGAAATTTTCCATTGTTATGCCACTCCTCAAAAGTGGTGTTAGGGCTAATTGAAATTATAGTCCATCAGCAAATTATGTACTCCTTGAAAAACTGTTGGAAAAAATATTTGCAGATACTCGAATTTGAAAAGCTCTGTTTACTGTTCACCTATTATTTTATAAACGTGTTACTTCATGTATAACCTTTATACAGGGTGTTTATTAAACATGCGCTAAACAATCAAGGGACTATTAAATGGACTATTCTAAGGATATTTTGTCCTTCGATAATATTTGATAGGGCGCTTTGTTTTGAAGATACGGGGCGAAAAAAAATTTCGGCAATAACAATTTTGGTAATTTTGAAATCATTAACGTAGCCGAAATAAAAGTACTACCCTAGATCTACCAAGTAATAAAAAATCTTACAATTCCATTAGTACCTATCAACAACATTCCGATTACTACAAACGGCTGCAGACAATTTGAATAGTATGTTTCGTAACTGATCATTTGTATGAATTATATCGCCTGTTCCCATGTGAACCGCTGACCATGCTGAAGCAGAATCTCGCGATTCTGGGAAACTGATGTGCAAGCATTCTTATCTTCATGGGAAGAATACTTTTGTAGTTCAGTTATAATTTTGCTCTCATACTGTTAACATCAATTTTTGTTAATGAAATTAATTTTTAAAGAAGGACTTTGACATCCGAAAGTTATATTTTATGTGTCGAATAGGTTGAAACTTTGCTAATTTGACGAGCATTTTTATGTTCAATATTTAAAGTCTTGTAAGTGAAGTCGTCTATCATGTATTGCTATAGTAACGCAGATATGGCTGACATACATTCATTTCATTTATGGACTTGCTGATGACAATTCATTGGAAGCTAGACGGTTGTACACTGAAGGATTTCCTAATCGTAATGTGCCTAATAGAAAATCCTTCCAAAGTATACATCAACGACTTCATGAAACAGGAACATTGAAGCGAAATGGCCGCTCATATATAAGCCCCCCCGTGAAGGATAAAGGATCAGATTAGTAAAAAAAAAATCGATCATCAGAAACTCTCAAACGCGTCAGATTAAGGTAGCGTGAGGTAATTACATGCTAAAAAGTGTATATAGGAAAGGGAAGGGCAGCAAAGTTGTAAAAAATAACGTCATTTCGACATTCTCGAGCGTAGCTAATTTTTTTTTTTTGTTTATTTTGATGGAAATAATTCAAGGATAATGAAAAATATGTAATCTGACGATTTCCGTAACCCGAAATAGCAAAAATTCGTCGATAAAGTTTAATGCGTGCAGCTGTGGGATACCTATATTTTCTTCTACGCGTTTCTATTCCTGTCTCACTCTCTCACTCTGTCCCTCTGAATTCTGTTGCCATGATGTCATCAAGGCTGATCACAGAGACTCGTTCGTGACGAAGATGAAGATGATGAATAATTAACCAACTTATTACAAAAAGTTAAATTTTTGAGCATGTTTTTTCTAATTATTTTCTTATAAATACAAGTATTCTATTTAAAAAACATACACTTATTTATTCGCATGCTATTACCTGACCTTTTCAATTGATTAAATTCAATGATTTGAAAAAATTGAAAAAAAATATTTTTTTTGTCAGATTAGGCGAATTCCTCTAGATTATCGTCAGATTATGAGACTGCACGTCTAGAACATAAAGATGAACCATATATATCTCTATCTGACGCGGTTGAGTATTTCAAAATGGCGATTTTTTTGTACGTTATAATGATGGCCGCGAGTTTGCGTCAGATCGAAATCGTCAGATTATTGAATGAGATTTTTTTTTTGGTGAACTTAACACCCCCTTAGAAAATCTGCGCTCGATTTTTTTTCCTTTCACTTTAAACCCTTACGTATAACCACCCGCATCATGCAGACGATCAGATTAACATACGAACATCATTGAAAATACGTAGGACATTGATGCTACCAATATCTGACGCGCTCGACTATGTCCATGCAAAAGTGTTTTTTACATATTTAAAAATCTATAGCCGCTATAGCCATACGAACGACAACTCTCAGAAGTTGAGAAACTTGTGCGAGCTAAGGACTAACGAGGTCTTACTTTTCAACGTGTGATTCCTAACACGGTAACACAATAAAGAGTTACTTGAATAAATAATAGTTTTTCATCAAGAATCGGTCAATTCTATCACACATATGAATATTTTCATCTTATTTCAGGGCAATTACAGCATGAAACAACACGTGTTTTCATATGGCGGCGCAATCACAAACTCGTTTCCTTTAAAAGGAAGATGTAGACTAAGATCGCTCATGGTAGACTTGAAAACCAAAAGCGTCATAACATGTTTAGAAATGATGGGGAATCAAGACATACTCGTGGAGTGATTTTTCTTGTTGATAAATGATTGAATTGAAAAAGTTGTAATAAATATTGTTTTGTCATTGAAATATGTTTTTTTTATTTTCAAACCTTCAAATTTAAAATCATTTCCAAACAGAATGAGATTTATTAGGTCACTCATAACCTGATACTTAGATAATGAGACGGTATCAACAGTTTCTTTCCAAAGTTGTAGTTAAAGCCATTTTCAAGTCCACAAAAACAATAGTCTTGAAGAACTCACGAGAATCATTAAGTACACGTGGAGTACTGGAGCTTTAGAGCTAATGAAAACCTACTCATGTGGAAGAAACCAAGTTGTTTATACATCTAGAAATTCTAGCACATGTAGATCCATTTTGCACGGTGTGCCACAAGGGTCCAAACTGGGACCAACTCTTTTGTGGTATATATTAATGATATTTTTAATTTCTTACTTCCAAGCTTATTTTTTTGCTATGCAGATGATGTATCAACAGTAGAAGCAGACTCAAATGTTAACGACTCAATGGAACTATGTTCTAGGAAGATGATGATGCTGAAACTTGGTTTATTTCAAATTATTTCAATCTTAACAGAGATAAGACACAGAAAATTATAATACCATCAAATAGACAACTAACGAAGAAGCAACATGTAGATTCATTGGGGTTTAAAATTGATGACATGTTAAACTGGTGTTGTTGGTCTGTGCAAAAAACTTTCTACACAACTGTTCCTACTAAGACAGCTGAAAATGTGTCTTAGTCAAAGTATGATATTACAGACATACTTTTCTCTTTTCAACAGCCATCTAACATATGGCATACTTTTATGATATTCACAAAAACAATACGAAGTACCTTAGAGAGAGAGAGAAAGAACTTTATTGT
>WOGO01005934.1:0-12085 GCA_015342085.1 Leptinotarsa defecta
GGAATAAAAACTATTCACTATTCATATAAAAGTATTTGTTTCGAAAGTATTTTTCTTTCATGTAATTCAATGTTTATATGGAGGTAGTTGTTTCAAGAGGGCTTTTTCTTGCAGTTCAAATACAACATGTCTACTCAAAAATTAGATGAAATATTCCTGAACTCACAAATCAACTCAAAATTTCCTATGAACAACGCAAAATGGAGTAGTAACCAGATTGATCATTTCCATATTGTCTCAAAAGATGCAGAGGAAAATAAACAAGTTCTGGAATTATCTTTCTCTCACAAATTCAAAAAAACCACCATGAATATATCTAATCCAGTTTCAAGCAATTTAACTTCAAATTCCTCATTCCGTTGGTCCAATGATGGGAAAGGAGGAGGAAAAGGAGTTCGCATCTTTGAGCGTTTTGAAAAGTTATTTTTGAACTGTTGATTTTAATTTTATAATGAGTTATATTTTTCTTTATTGAATTTTATATTGTTCAGACCAAAAATATACAGGGTGTTCTATTTTAAATAACGAAGTTACCTTTGTCCGAAATTATAAAAAAGTAACAATGATTTTTGAACATTCTGTACAATGTTGAGAAACGGGTTTCATGGAAATCAATAGTCTAAAACCGCTTTTATGCTTAGTCAGAATTCGAAAGGATGATTTCTATACATTTCGATGTTATTTAGTTTCCAATTGTATCTAGCATTTTCATAAAAACCCAATAACTCGAGAAAGGTTATGGTTAGGTACACGGTACCTTATATGAAAAACAAAACTTCGATATGTCCCTCTTTTTTGAGCCACTCTGTAGATTCCAAAATAATTTTCCTCTGCAGCCTCAATCAATATATATTGGATCAAATTGAAAAAATTCCGAAAAAAAAATTTGTGGTTTGGTTTACAGGGACCGTGTCGTATGGAGTCCCCCACCCTGTATAGTAAAAATCAAGGATGTTAATAAAATTGAAAGCGAAGACAAGAAGCAAGAAACAGTTTCATTCCGTTGTTATGTTTTTTCAAAACTTGTTTTCAAAACATCAGAAGTTCACTCTGTGTTAATTAGTCGGATAATACGGCTGAAAGCATTTAATGATTTCGTACAGAACGTTCATCATTTATAACTACAACTGTGAAAATGTTTTGTTGACATTCAATTTAAATATTTTGATACCATGTCGGTATCAAAATATTTTTTGGTAAAAACTATTCACACTGACCATTAGTAATAAAAATGATAATAACTTAAAACTACTAGTTGAAATTGAAACGTAGATTTTTCAGAAAAGCACTTGGTAGGCGATGAAATCATTTAGGAATACACGAAATTTACATACTGTGGTCCTATGAGTTTGCAATAGATGGAATGGATTTTTTTTTATAAGTCGCACAATCGAAATTCAAGTACCATGAAAGGTCAATGCATGTTGGATAACTGTATTATATGCATAATAAAGTAATGCTTCAAGACGAACAATATACAGGTCAGGACAAAAAAATATTGAATTCATTCAAAATTAAAGTACCTTCATTTAGATAAAAAAATTATTCAGAGAAGTTCAAGAAGAACTCAGGATCATTTTTTGAGAAAAATTACATTACATATCCCAAATAGAGGCACTCAACAATTAATAAAGGAATATACATTAATCATGATGATGTGCATATTTAAAACTTGATGAATTGAAGTATGGTGACGTAGGTAATGCACGCTTCACCTCAGCTGCACGCTCTAATCGTAATGGACAGTTTAGATTACTTGTGGAAATCGGCAGATTATATTATATTCCAGATTCTTACATTATTTCCTCTGAAATAAAAAAAAACAAACCCGCTCGAGAATGTCATGACAACATTTATTTTGCAACTTTGTGACCCCGGTACTCTACTTTTATGAATCTGACGGGCTGCCCTACTACCGCTATTAAATGAGGGTTCATATATGGTAGACGGCTCCAAGGGGATGCACGGTATCCACTTCTATGTTTATCTGTCGTGCTCTAGTAAATCCCGAAGTCCCTTCTTGGGCTTCCCTACTATAGGGATTTGATAACCGTCTGATACTTCTAGCTTGTTTTTTCTGTGCATATATTTTTCGTGGGCTCTTTATTGTAACTGATTGCTAATGCTACCATCTACTGATCGTTGAATAGTAAATTAGTTTTTCTGGTTGTCGATCATAAAAATTATCTGCAGCTTCAAGCATCGTTTCATGACCATCTCCACAAATGTATCCATAAAACACCCTGCAATGTGAGATTCCCACTTGAAAGGTAATAAAACCGCGACATGTGTTTCGCTATACATTAGCACCATTGTAACGCCCGAAGATGACACTGTATAGCGAAACATATCTTCACAAATTAAAATTGGTTCTGCTATTTCTGTTGAAGTTAACTCTAGATGAGTCATTTATAATGACACAAGTTCAATAATCTGAGTTATAAGAAGTCAAACTCCTAAACTATTGAATTTTTGAGCGCTCTCCTCTATCAACGTCTATTTGCGAGATATATTTGGTATATTTTGTTGAGGTTTCTTTATCTGGAGCATGGTTCATAAGAATTTTGAAAAGAAATTCCATACAATGATTCAGAGTTCCATCATATGCACATCATCGTAATCATTGTAGCATATTACTTAGATTTTGATGCAATGTGAATGCTATGAATGCTATGTGAATGCTATGTGAATTATTGAGCTTCAATTTGAGAGAAAGTGTGCCAAAGTAATGTGATTGCGTCTACTCTGTACATATGATGACTTGTAACCACAACGGATTTGGAAAGAAAAAATCCAGAATTATATCTGTTGATGATTGGAACTCACTCAATGACATGAAAACTATTACTTGAAGTTTTTATAACATCAATTCTGCTTTCCATATTGTGAAGCCGTATTGAATAAGAAAGTACATGAATCCATGATCCGTAGGGATAAAATCTTATTATAAAAGTTGAGCAGAAAACCTTCAAGCTAAATTTGGTTCAGTGTGAGTTGAAATGGGAGTACAGCAAAGTTAGATTCTGAGATCTAGGGCACTTCATCATTTTATTCAGTCATACTGGTTACATTTGAACATCCTTATAACGTATCATACACTATGCTAATGATACTAATTTTTCAATATAATTCATTTCGACACTTGCAATGATACGTAAACAAACTTTTTTGACTGTTTTGAGTTACAATTCATGTTTATATATTCCAAGCTGTAGAAACATTTTTAAAAAGAAATATTTGGAATGTTACCTAGCTGGACACCGAATATCTTAAAGAATCTCCAAAATTGAAGAGCTATCATTGTTCTATAATGAAAATAACCTGGGTTAGTGACATATTTCTGAGTACATTGACATACTTCTGAACTATGGACTTGTTTCGTATATATAACATCAACCTTTCCTTTCGCACTTTTTTATTTAGTATTCTATTCATCTCTTGTTACTTCAGTTGTTTTACATCAATAAAATATGTTTTTTTTAAGTTCCTTTTTCTATCTCATTTGCTCCGGTACCTTGATCTCTTGCTTTGTATATCCTTTCATTTGCTCGACTATGATCCTGCTGTTTTGAAACAAGCTGATATAATGTTAAGTTTAGAGAGTAGAGATACATCACTCCACTAATCACCCTCATAATCAGAACAACTATTCTAATAAAGTGGTCTGGAAGAATCCTATACATTATCTCATCTTTTCGGACGATATTCGCTCTACCCGGTGGACTACGTCAGGCTTATTAATTTGAATCGGCCTGAGGTTGGTGAATGAGTAGTTTTAATAACTCCGACATTTTCCATTATTCACAAAGTGTGATTCAGTATTTGTAATGGTACAGTAATGCCTTTTCAATACCTCAGAACTCTTAGAAGATGGTAATACAACCCTTGTTATGGGAAGTTCGGCTAGTGGATATGAGCTGAGACCAAATATGCTGAACATGCTGACAGGCCCGTAGTTGCCCTGCGGCAGGCCCTACATCTGCTATCAGGAACCTCTACACGCATCACTCAACTACCTGTTGAAAACACTTTACAAGCGGACTTTGATGAATGCATTGCTTCTCGATTCCAGCCAACTTGTCCTGGGAAAGACAAAGTTCGGGTTTCTTGATAAACCAAAGACTTTGATGTTCTAATCTAAGAGATGTTTTTCAAGTTTCACTATTGCTTCAAAAATGTTTCCTACTTTCCAATAAAGGAACTGGTATCGTAAAAACGTATGAGTATTCAGATTTTGTCTACCTACCAACTAACGGAAATATGCAGGGAACAAAATTGCTTCCAGTTACAACTGTTCCTACAGAAGGCACGACAATAGGAAACTTATTTTATATATTATAGCTAATCTGTTCGTGAGAAAGTTTGAACATTAAACAGAAAAGGAGTTAGATTACTTCTCAGGGACTTGAATGCGATGCGAAAATAACAGAGGGTTACCATCCTTGGATGTTTCAGTGATCAGAAACAAAAAGGTTCTAGAATGAGTCATTTATTACATACATACATATATAGCTCACACCATTGTCCATAACATAAAGCGGAAGGTTTAAACTTTCTTGTCCATAAGCTTCTTACGTTTTTCTTAAGGAAAGAAAAAATACGATATTGAAAAAAATGTTATCTGGGACATAGCTGAAAGTAACCTGTATCATTTAAATACAGCAGATGAGTTGATCAGGAAAAGTAAACAGATAACTTTCGTAAAAAGACAATGATTCAACAATGACACAAGATATAGTATTTTATCAGATTTCTGAAAAGTTCAGTGTAAAAGTAGGTTTAAAAACTTTTTGCTCACTTTAACAAATGTTAGGTTGAATAAATCGGACTTACTAAGCAAGCTATTGAAATTCCTTTCAAAGCATAAGCAACATATATCTGATTTCAGAGACAAGAAAACCTAAATGTCGCTCGATACGCTTTGGAGAAGAACGTTTAATTGTTTTGAGATCGTTACATGACACTGGAGTTTTTGATGCTTTCGAAAGTCTAGAAATAGCAAGCAAAGAATGGCACGAGAACTATAAACACCGATAAAGGTCCGAATCCAAACACTCCACAGTTCACTTTCATACAGGGCGTTCCAACGAAAACTTGACCCCTTCTATAAACGAACATGTAATCAAAAATTTCGAAGAATACGTCAATTTTTATTTCTAGGGGGACTGATTCTGAATAAATTATTCAAAATAACCACCTTGTTCCTTACAATAATTCAGTCTACTCTCGAAAGCGTTCCGTATATTATTCAAGATGTCGAGAGTCAGAATTCGGCATTCCCAAACAATTCTCTATCGCAGGTCTTCTAGATTTGTAGGCTTAGTAGAGTACACTTTCGAACTCAGGTGTCCCCACAGAAAGAAGTCCATCGGTGTGAGATTAGGTGATCTAGCTGGCCACTCCACTGAGCCCCTTCTGCCGATACAACGCATTGGAAAACGTTCGTCCAACAAGTGTCTCACCTGAACATCAAAATGTCGGGGTGCATCATCCTGCTGGAATGTTATTTCATCTTCTATTAATATGTAATCATTTTCTAAAATGCGTGTAAACATAGAATCTACACAGTCTTGTAATAGATTTAAGTATGTGTCTCGATTAAGATAACCTTCAATGAAGAATGGTCCAACAATATGATTACCACGAATGCCGGCCCAGACATTCAATTTTTGTGGAATTTGTGAATGTATTTCCATCACCAAATGAGGATTTACATCGCTCCAGTAACGACAATTAAGTCTATTCACTTCACCAATCAACATGAAAAACCTCGTCTGAACATGTATTGGGTTATTGGTCAATTTCTGGCTGAACAACTCACAAAACTGAAGTCGACGATTAATTCTTGAACTAACCTTATTTTGAAAGGGTGGAATTTGTATGATTTTAAAATCAGAAGAACACTAGTAGCTGATACACTAGTAGCTGATACACCACTGATATCCCGTCTGACAGGACGGGATACTTCATGTTTTCTGATGTGAACAGAACCTGAAGTTCGAAACTTATCCATTAACTGTTTAACGTATTTAGCATCACGTTGCGGTCTGGATGATTCTTATTATAAATTATTGCAGCAGCTTTGGCACATTCATTATTTCGATAATAAACATGAAACAATTTCTATTCTTTTTTCGCTAGAATAAACCATGTTGGAACACAGTGAACAGTGATGACTGAATAATAATTCATGTGACACTGGCCAACTATCTACTTTTTGTTCTGCGACAACTGGATTTAACAAAAACTATCAGTGCAGAAAATTCTACAAATCTAGAAGACCTGCGACAGAGAATTGTTCGGGAATGTCGATTTCTGACTCCGGACATCTTCAATAATGTAAGGAACGCTTTCGAAAGTAGACAGTATTATTGTATGGAACTAGATGGGGTCATTTTGAACACTTTTTCCGTTGTTGTCTTGCCATTGATAGAATAGAATAAAGTAGAATATAATTTATTCGTGCAATGTATACATAAATAGTATTCGCATACGTTAATGGGATAAATAGTATATAAATTGAAATCAATATAACATAATATAGTCAAATAAATACATATTGTTATATAAAAGTATATCTATTATTAGACACGCAACAAATTTGTTGCGTGTTTAATAATGTCCAAAGTCTGAAACTCATACGGTAACACGTTGAAAAATTTCAAAGATATAGATAAAAAAGAGTTTTGCGATTTACCTAATATATATTTGGGTAGCCTTACGTTTGTTACTTTTGTTGATTTCCTCAATAAAATGAGCGACAGTGAATTTTCTGTTTTTTCTTAAATGAATCGTTCAATATAACCCTGCATAAATAGCTCTGTTGAAAATTTACACGTGAAATTATTCCGTGAATTTCTATCCCTAATCATTGGTGTGTGTGGAAGTGAAAGTGTATCCTATTGAAAATATAGAAGACTAGTTTTGCAGTTGAGAACTAGTAAACTTAATTTTCCCAATCCGCCAACTTGGTTGGTGAAACGCGCGTCGAGAAGAGTGTTATAGTCCTGGGAACATTGTTTGTTTTGGACCAACTTTTAGATTCAACAAATGTTCAAAATGGCATCTTCTTGTCTCCAAAGAGGCAAGAAAGCAGGGATTCTGTTCAAAGCGAAAGCGCTTTCGGAGCTCCTGAAATATCAAATAATATGTTACGACTAACAGCAATAATTTAAAAATTTTTGTATTTGAACTGATGGTATTTAGTGATAATTGCAAGTAAAGGTCTCCTGTAAAATTTTGTACAATGAAAAGGACCCAAGGACAATAAAAGAGCCCTCATAAACTACAACCCACACTTTCAGCTTCTCTGTATATGCAAGCAAGGTATGCATGTCTTTATAAAAATCGTGCCAGCTTTACAGAAAAAAAAAATAAAAGTGAAAAAAGTGTGATGTTCGTTTCTAACATATTGGAGTATAGCGTTATTATTCTCCAAACGATTGAGAACGCTATTGTATAGAGAAACACGTCTTGAGGTTATTGAATATTTGAAAACAGTCCAGTGTAAAATTCACAATGTACACAATGTACATGATTCACCAAAACAAAATGTTTTTTCGGAGAACTTTCCTGTTAATATGGAAACACAATAGTTTGTGATAAAATTAATCATCACCATACTGAGTATTGTTTAATGAAGAAGTATTATGAGTATTTAATTCTTACTTTATCAATGATCATAAGTTTTTGTTTTCCAAATAGGCTCATTCAAGTCTAATCTTTAAGAAAATTTATAAGTACTTCTTTATATTACCTGATAAATAAAAAAAGATATGAAGAGACAATATAAATTTGTTTGCGGACCGCGAAAGTTCGAATCTCGGAGGTCCGAGATTCGAACCAGAAAGCAAAGTTAGAAGGAAATGGAAAATTGATATTTGATCTGATACAAAGCGTGTCTGCACTTCGTCGCAAGCATCGTTTGACATCAACGGCCGCCCACCTAGAAAACACACTTCGAATTTGCTGTTCTTCTCGAGAACCAGATTATAAAAAACTGGCTCAAAACCGTCGATGTAGTATCTCACAGTTATTTTAGGTCTTGTATTTTATAATTCATAATTTGATTTGAAACCTATATAATACATAGGTAGCACCTAATTATTATCAGTTGTTTTTTTTGTAACCCGTTAAAATTTTCCCACAGTATTCGGATCCCACCTAAAACTATTTGCCGACCTCTGATTTGTAGCATTCCGACCTTAACTCTTTTGTCACGTCATCAAATCTGTCGATTTTGAGACATTACTATTCAATGTTCTAATGATCGAGTCTTTTCATCTTGTACCTACGCATCGAATATTCCTTCTCATTCACTTCACCTTCCAACTCTTCAAATTTCATGAGACATTCAAAAACAGCGTTCACAGCAATTCATGACGTAATCAATAAATATTTCAACACGCTCTCAATAGTTTCACTTGTGTGTTTGTTTGTTAGTAACCGACTCTTTTGGACTCGATTTTAAACAGATAGATGTATTTTAAACTTTGTACACTTATCAAGAATCGGTGACACTACAATAATTTCATAAGTTTATCTCATTATCGAGTGAGACAACCACAATGTCTGCGCATGCGTATATCTTTTATTTTATAATAAAACAAATGGGCTTAAAATAGCAATCCAAACTAAAAAGTGGAGAATAAATAATAGTTTAAAGAAACTGAAAAGACACGCTTTAATAGCAACACAAACTAAAAAATAAAAAATAAAACGAAAAAATTAATTTTGTTGTAAAAAAGCGTGGGGTGCTAAATATCCGTTGTTATACATACTTGGTTAGGAGCTGTTTGCCAGATTGGAAGTGATCTTGATGGTCTAGGACTCTAGGACCTAGACTCTAGGTTCTCATCAGCAAGCACTGAAATGTTCTTATACAATCTTTATAAATCATGACGCAAACAAAGGATATTTACTATTGAAACTGTTAGAGTGAGTAACAACTGAATAAAACCGATAACATAGCTCGTTATTCTCTATCTAACATGCTCTCATCTTTTAATAGTCGGTTAGTATCCGGTCGGTTTGACATGGGTGCTTCGTTCATTTACTCAATCGAACGCCGTGTTGGTCGGTGGTTCAAGCCGCATGCTGAACCATCAATTTTCACTTGCTATTGTCCAACCCGTATTAGGAATCACACGTTAAAACGTAAGACCTTGTTAGTCCTTAGCTAGAACAAGTTTCGACTTCTGAGGGTTGTTGTTCGTAGGGGTGCGACATATGGTTAACGGAAAAAACATATATTAAACATATTTTACAGGTGCTCAAAATGTACGTCGAAGAATCTTAATTCTATGATTTTTTTAATGAACCGTTTTTTCAAACATGATATAATCAACAATGATATACTCAAAATAATATTATTTTTATGATTTCATTATTAAAATTTTCAGGTCCCCAGTTTTGCTTGAGACATCAGATCTCTGCTTTTTTGAAAATGAACAACTTCTTTGGGAATTGATAAAAGTCCCATAACTTTCATCGTTGCCCTGTGGGATGGCATTTCTTTCAAAAATTAGTGTTCCCCTTTCGTAAAAGAGGACACGTCAGACGAAAATCAACTCAACTCATGTCCTAGCGTAATTTTGTGAATTAGATATTCCAATATTTTACGTTTGTGGTAACATAAAAAACGTAGATTTTTCCATAGTTCATTGAAAAACAATTATTTTGCAATCTGTAACTTTGAATTTTGTAGTAAATTTCATGATGAAGGCAGTGATATATCATTTTTATTAAGAATTTCGAAAATGCTTGAATTGTTTTAATATATACCTTTCGCTTTTTCAAAAAATCAGATTTTTTGTAGAAGATTTCACGATGAAGAATGAAACTGAAATTTGAATAGTAGGAGAAGACTAAGCAGGTGACAACCAATTTAACAAGTATTTCCAGTTTGATTTTATGAAATAGATTCGTGTAGATAATACCGTATATGAGTGGCGAATTTTATTTATATTTTCGATTTTCTACTTCTGCATTATTGACTATAACATGTGGCACATTATGTAGATATCTGTTTCAATTCCATAAGTGAAATCTGTACTACAAAGTGAATGGAAAGAATGATTTTCGTATAACTAATTCAATGGCCTTACGAAATTGGTTGTTTCAAGAGGGCTTTTTCCTTTCGTTTGTTCTAGGAAAGTAGTATTTTTGGAACGGCTTTTTTTTCCATTTCATATATGAAAGAAACTTCTGGGTTATGATCTACATATCTTCGTGAAGAAATTTTATTGCAGTGTATTTTTGGAATTTCTTCCTGACGCAAGTGGCTATTCATTCTGGATTAATACCCCATGTCTGAATATTAACCATGCCCCCTCTCGGGTTGAGTGCCCTGAAGTAGGAGCTTCCCCCCCATTTGTTAGCGAGAAGAACCTACTACCCCACTCCTTCCACCCCCGCTCTTCGAGCGGTCCTCAACTTACTGATGGGCACTTCAGCAAGATTGACATCTATCCTCATTTTGGTAGAAAGTCAAATCGCGGACGATTTGTTCTGCGGAGAACTTGCTGAAAGAGAATCTGATTAGTTATACTTACCGTAGTCGCCTTACGGCGACTAGCGGGGGCGGTCTTTGGTTCTGTTTTGTCGGCCTTGGATGTTTGTCCCTTTCTCAGAGACGACTTTCCAGCTTCATTATATAATGCAGGTCGCTTTTCAACTTCCGCAGTTAAATTTTCTACTCAACGTTCGGCAATATTTCCTCATAATTATAAAAAATATGTAATGAAAACGCAAATATATTCAAAGATAAAGTAGGTACTAGGTAATATTTGATATCAGATATCAAAAATGGAATGTAGAGTGGGGAGTCTACAGGCACCGACTGTTTAGTTGGTGAGTCTGCGCACTCTCATAAACACAAAGTCTGATTAGAACTCGGCCGATAGTTGTCCAACTTTGTAATTGAATCAGAATTGGAAAGCTTATCCAACTTGTTTCTGATTATTCAGTCGGCCGACTGGAATCGCTTACATGTGCGGATTCACATTACGATTCTATACTAATAAGCATCCAACTAATCTATCGGCCGATAAAAAGTATGTGTGTGCGCTTGCCCTTACAGTACAAGTTGTACTGTAATAGATAATAAATTGAATTGTTAGGTGTTATTTATATGATGCCGTTCGGTGTTATATGAGGTGTTATAAGAGTAATCTTCTATTACTCAGGCTGTATAAACCTCTGAAGAATCTAGCTAGTCGCAGCAGTGAAACGTCAGGATGAAATTGAAAAAATCGACGGCCTTCAAACCCGGAAAATAGTGACACTGAAAACCTCGCAGCGGAAGCCTTAACCATTTTGCCAACACCTAACAATTTTATAAATTATAATGTAATAATGAAAAGACAAATGAAAATTTCTATGTTTTTCACCACTTTTATTTGTAACTAACGTTACTGCAGTTTCGTCCTATACGGACATTTTCAAACTTATACAATAAACTAACAATTATTCATTACATTCGCCTACATTCGCATTACATTCATGAAACAATCTCAATAGCAACATTCAGTTCACATTTGAAACAGGGATAGAAAACCAGATAAATTTCTTAGACCTGGCCATTACACACAATCAGAATAAATTTGAGTTCAATGTTTTCAGAAAACCTAACGATACAGACATCACCACCCCAAGCGAGTCTCTCCATCCGGATAGTCTAAAATTAGCAGCCTACAATTCAATGTTGCACAGAGCATTTTCACTACCATTGTCTGCTAACAAGCTAGCTAGGGGAATTGATATGATTACACAGATAGGTCATAATAATGGTTTCAACGCAGATACTATCCAGAAGTTGGTCAGGAAACAAAGCCGGAAATTCACTTACAGATTAATATACCCTTAGGTCAAACAGCCAGAAATCAAGAAATGAGTAACGCTAACTTATTTTGGAAAAGAACAGAGATAATTGCGGGTTTCTTCAGAAAAAACAATGTGCAAGTGGCATTCAGACCACATGCCAGGTTCTCTCATTTCCTTTTCAATGCCAAAGATAAGGTCGACAAGTTGGAAAAATCTCGAGTTTATAAGCTTAAGTGCCCGGAGTGTAATAGTGTTTATGTGG
>WOGO01005936.1:0-12084 GCA_015342085.1 Leptinotarsa defecta
CTGAAAGAAAATTGTGATTTCGTTATGAATTGCCACAGTTGCTATAGACGGGTTTATGATACTTCACCAGGTCCACTTTATTTTCGTATCACAAACAGATCGCAAACAAGATATTTAATGAGCGTTCGGGTTGTTTTCTGCAGGAGCGTGCGTTTAGGTATTCCATTGAGAATACTTGTAAAAAATAATAACTATATTCATTTATTCATGAACAATTGAGGAGAAATTTCCTCAACTGAATGGCCTAATTTACATGTTGCCCTCTACTTTTATAACATATTCAATATGTTTTCTCCTTTTTTCGGAATCGATATTTTCTGAGGACTTAAATACCTAATTACTTTGATGCAAGCCCTCTGCCTTCCACATGGGTTGAAGGCAGAAAAAGATGACATTTCCATAATCGAAATCCTTTTGGTTTGAAGTTAACCTCTGGTACTTGAACTCCTAATTGTGATAATAATAATAATGAACTTCATTTTCGTTTGTGAGAAACATATTTTGTATCGTCAACTACAATGCGTCAAACCAAACTCAAACTAGAACTAGAACACATCAATTCCTGAAGACTAAAAAGTTCATAAGGTTACGCCTTAAACTGAATTAAGTGTCAGGCTACAAGTTGCGAGGAGCCAAATGATTCGGTGAGTTATAGGCCAGTTTACTTTTCACAAATGGTACGTAAAAACAGTTTTTTTTGTCGAGTGTCGAGATTACATTTTGTTTTATTCAACACGAATATTTCTTTTTCATTCTTGAAAACATATAAGGTTAGATGAAAAATTGAAAGACAGGGTATAGTCAAAACTTTTAAACATTTGAAAGCATTTTTACTAGAATTATTAGCATTCAAGTTATCAATTGAGCGCATTTTTTTTTCTACATCAGCCCATTTATCATTCTGCTCTTACAAAATCAAACTGAATGCGTCACATCTACGTTACCCATGATGAAATCTGATTGATAAAGTCTTATTCATATTCAGATATACGTTATTTACTGAGAACCTTTTGTTGAGATTTTCAAATACTCATTAACATTAGCTTTCTACCGTTAAATCCTCTCGATCAGATACAATTATTGATGTGTCATTCGCATACATCGTAACAGAAGTAGCCGAAGTTGAAATGTCCAAGTCATTGATATATAACACAAACAATATAGGTCCCAGTACCGTTCCTTGAGGAATCCCAAGGTCGGAAGTAGCGACATTTGAAACCTGGCCGTCGACAGCAACATAATGTTTTCTACAAACAGATAGTCTGCTACCCAGATCAGAGGAACGCTTCGGATACCATAACGAGAATGATATGAGAATGATATAATTGACGCAGTTGAAGGCCTTCTTGGAGGTATTATTACTGGCCTGCAGTTTTCCAGAAAATGAGGTTTGTTCTTTTGGGACTAACTTACCTATTTTCATTCTATTTGGAAATAGAAAGACAAGTTTACTAAATAAAGTAGGGGTTTTATCAAAGCAAGAAGACCTGTTTTCAAGACGAACCTAGAGATTTCATCATATCCCGAGGAGCATTCACTATTCAACCTATTCTAGAGGAGATTATGGAGTTCTGATTTTGTGAGTGACACTTGAAAAGAGATTTTTTTAGGGAATAGCATTTTTATTGTAGAGAGGTCTCAATTCATATCACACTCATCAATTATAGTTATATTTTTTCCAGAGAATTTCGGTTAGACAACTCAGAAACAATTTCCCGAGCTACTTTCGAAGCATTATCATTATCATTTAGGAAATATGCTTTTTTGTTGTTCTCAGTAGTTTGGGATGCTTTTGTTTTTTTTTAACTCATGAGGTAAATTTAAATTAGATTGGTACTTTTTCATGATCGAATGTTCAAGATAGGGAGATGGTTATCTCATACGCCCAAGACGGGATATTGCTAGATTTCTGGAACAATTCCTCAATTGAAAAAATGTCACTTAGAGTTATCTTGCAACATTTTGAAATAAACACAATCAACTTAGATTTGAGATCATGGTCTCGACGGGCAACTTTCTCTTTTTGAGTTTTATACCTACGTTTGGTAATAGAACTTTCGCTTTGGGTCATAAAATATCCTCCAAAGTACGTTGGACGTTGTTCGCAGTTGGTGCCTGAGGGAGCAGATATTTGTCAACCCCAGCCAAACTGTGATAATCCCCTTCACCAAAAGGAGAAAATTGGACAATCTAACGCCATTTTTAGTGGTACTATCAGTACCACACCGTTAGCGGCAATGGAGATCCTTCTAGATCTACGTCCTCTCCACATTTTTCTGGAGAGAGAGGCAATATTTACTGTATAAAAACTTGTGCACACCGCTAATTGTACAAATTAATCTAATAGAGAGTGCAACAGGCTGTTGGTTGACACTGGAAGTCACAGCATTCTGAAATTTACCTCTGACTCTATGCCTCCAACTGTCAAGTACGAACTGACTTATAAAGTACTTTTCCTGAGTAGAGATGACTGAATCCTCCGGCGGAAGGAAATATTAAGAGCAGATGGTTCACAGATGGATCAAAACCACCTTCGGGTTTTGGTGCAGGTCTTCTCAGTCGCAGACCCAGTACAGAGATATCTACTTGCCTAAGAACGTATGCTATTAAATTGTTTGTGTGTACACAAGTCAATAAAAATATTCTCGGATAGGCAAACTTAAAAGATTGTCTCTGGTCTGGAGTCCTGGCCATACTGGTCTGGAAGGCAATTAGACTGCTGACTCCCTTGCAAAGCACTCCTAAAGGAAAGCAAAGCTGTTTGAAGCACCCTCTCGTGCAGGGAGGGGTTCGGGTCGAACCCGAACATGTCATTGGCATCACTTTAGATTTTGCCAAAGAAACATCGAACACCTGGATGGCAAGAAGATATAAGGACCTCTGGCAAAACTTCCAGGATTGGCACTCTTCAAGGCGTTCATTCACACTTCGAAGCTTGATACCAAACAGTTGTTGGACTACAGTAGGGATGAATTACGATGTCTAACAGGCCCCCTTACAGGTTACTGTCATCTGAATCATCATATGCAGAGAATCGGTCTGTCGGAAGACAGTGTTAGTCGCCTCTGTTTGGAGAACGATGAAACAGCAGAGCACATACTTTGTGCGTGCACCGCTGTGGACCGAATCTGGTTTTTAAAGTTTGGCAGAGCCGTACTCTTACCACGCACCATACAATCTAATCGGCTTCGTTAAGAAGCTGGGTTTATTTGGTCGAGTGTGAATAGGTGTGAGCCACAATGAATCCTTGCGGGTTGCGGTGGAGGGTCGAATAGATCCACCCAATTTGGACCTAACCTAAGCTAATCTAATAAAAGTTTTGGATAATCTTTCAATATTTTCAAATAACGTACACCCTGTGTAGACTTGAAGAAAACAACCCCTAGATACTCACTTGATGATATCCCAAACACATAGTTCATTTTTAGCTGTAGAAACCGTAACAATGAACTGATCGGTTTTCGGTAGACGCACAACGATATCGATGTTTTTGTCCTCACAATTCTTTTTTTTCAGTTGCTCCCGATTTTCAACAACCACACTCTTAATAGGAATCAACGACAACACTGGAGGGTTTTTCGCTACACTGTACATACGGGAAATTTGCGAATCATTATTTTCTACACTGAGTTCATTCTTGCTAATTTTATCGCTCAGATATTCATGCAGATGCGAGTAGAACTGCCTGCCGTCGTAGTTCAGGACACTTGCGTGCGTTTCTATGAAGTCTTTTAGAATTTCGGTGAAGCGGTTGCTGGTTCCTGCCTGTAGCTCGATGTCTTCCAGGATCTGGTAGCAGTTGGAGCCGCATACTTTGTCGTATATCCACGAGATATCCGAGAGGTATATTGAGTCCTCTAGGTTTGAGTGGAGTTGGAAATGGTGGTAGGGAAGCTCGTCCAGTTTTCTCCGGTTGTAGCTGTAACAAAATCAGTAGTTGTCACTAGTGAAGCAGGCAATATGGAATTTTCAGAGTCATCAGTATGGTAGTTGGTATTATTGAATAGGAAGTATTTTTCTAATGATCAAATATATCCCAACATTTCCATTTGCGGACATTCAAACATGTAGTGTATCATCAAGATGGACTGACAACAACAAATCACTAATTTTATTTGATTTGAATCAAGTTTATGTCGGAATAATCCACTATTATTGGGTTGCGATTCAGATATCCTATACAATGGTGAATGGAGATATATAGTCCTTTTTCCACCAATCACTGGTTATAAAATTGATTATATAGCTGAAGAAGCCCGCCAGAGCTCAGTATGATCTGATGCATAAATAATACTCAGAAACTGGTATGTGTGTGATTACCCAACTAATCTGCGTGATTTGTTGCTGCTGGACAAAAAGAACTAACAACGAAGTGTCGTCCACAGAAAACATTGAATATCTTTTATACTGTTAAGACAATGTTTTTGAAGTTTTTGTTATTTTCAATTCAGATTAGGGCTAATCAAAACAGTGTAACTTTCCAAACGAACTATCTTCATTACTCGAATTACAATCATATTCCAAACTCAGTTCTCTCTCTGTTTATAACAACCTACTCTCAACTGTCTATCATTTTCATAGCTAACAAGAATAATAACAACTGAAAAATAAAAAACTATACAGCGTATCAAAATATTATTTAACAGGCGATGAAATCTTTTCTTACGCCATCTATGTTATTGATAGAAGACTCAAAGATAATCAAAACTCTCCAATGCCACACAACTAGTCGAAGCTAGAGCTCAGATACAAGGTATTCGTGATCCAATACCAGACAACGCTGTTTCGAGCCGTCATAGCTGTCATCAGTGTTTGAGCTATCGCCGCACTGCTGGACCTAAATGTTCCTCAAGGACAAGCCTGAGACAGTAAAAGCGATAACAATTTCCCTTAGAAAAACTACATCTATGTGATTGGCAGAAAACTCATAGGCTAATAGCTTCTACAGCAAGTGTAGAACCACTGATTATGCCTACGGCGGATCGAAACAGAGCTGTATAGTGTAGGATCACGAATGCTTTGTTTTTGGAGTCTGGTTACAACATATTGCCTTGCAGTGGAAGCTGCAGTTGGAGAAGGGCGAATATTGTCCGGCAGTGGATGTGAAAGCTTGGGAAGCCTTGGTAAACTTCCATTGTCGTGGATTGAGTTTGCTGTCGTTCATATAGATGGCGTCTTCGAAGTGAGAGTTGTCATCCCCTCTACTTTTTCAGGCTTGTCAGGTTGTATCAAGAAATGCATCGGGAGTTATAGGAAAGTATTTGTTTTGAGGCAGGCATTTGTGAATTTCTCCTCAGTATGAGAACTGGAAACCAATAATGACACAGTCATTAACTGGAGAATACTTTCCGTATTCTTGCTTTTTTGCGCTGGACCTGTTTCAAATCTGGTAATCCCAGGAATGTGTTCTAAAATTTTGCACCTGACTCTATTTCACTACATCAAAAGGTCGAAAAGAAATTGTTGAACGTATTCGTAGCAACAATTCAGTTTTCATCGGACAGTGATGAACAATTTGTGGGAATGTATTTCTTTCGAATATTAGATGGTTCAGTATAACAAATACACTCCTCTTTTGAAACCTTTGAGAACCTACAAAAACATATTTCAGACGAGAATCAACGTCATTGATTGATGTGTAGGAAGATTCGTAGAAATCAACCTCACACATGAGTCCATGAAAATATTCAGGATATCTCAGAAATCATTTGTACTGAAATATACCCTCCTCTAACTTATACTGAACTAATCATTTCTAGTCTGGATTCCTGGCCATACTGGGAGGGCATTGCATTTCATCAGACCAGAACCTCTCTTTGACATCTTTTTAGGTTTTGTTGATCAGGGCATAACAGGACATCTACCGATCAAGAATTCATTTTGATGATTGCAGATTGTAGTTGATCTGAAGGCTTTTGAGTCTGACTTTGAGAGATGAAATTAGTTTCCTGGGGAGAGCTCTCTGATTTTAAGAGACGTTAGATCACTTCTTCAGAGAACTTTTGCAACAAGGAAAAGTCTCCAGGGAGAAGTTAAGTTAACTATCTTAGGTCATTCTTATTTAGCACACAGAACTTCTCAGCTTTCTTTGGGATATAACGAGATATTGACTTACTTTTTTTCCATCAAAGCTGTTCAATTTGTCTTAGTGATTCAATAATATGATTCCAATTCCTTCACAAATATGCATTTCTGATTAATCATAAGATGCTGGAGGTAATCCTAACGGGTTTGAAGGGCTTCTTTTCCTACTTGGGAGTCGTTCGATTCGTTCAATTCTTCCAAGTTTACGGAACACTGTAGCCTCATGGAGCTTTGTTGGATGTATTCTTTTGGACATACATTGGGTTATACATATACTGCTGTATATACTGCATGAAAAATCAGCAGTATAAATGAAACAGCAGAAATTTAAAGCTTCAATTTCAGTTAAAACGTCAAGAGGAGTACTTCGATCAAGCCACTGAAGATTACTACCGCAGTTGCAGTTGAAACTTTTGGAGATTATAACAAAAGAAGATCACGGCAAAACCCGAAAACCAATCAAAACGAGACTTGGTAGTGCTTATATGTCCCAATGAAAGTCTTCGAAAGCTGTTAGGATTATTTTCGAAGCGACGCGACACCTAGAACTATCGAAAAACACAAGTAGAATTGCGCGCGACCTTGGCTAATTTGAGTTGATTGACGAAGATCAGCGGTGGCCAGAGTAATTTTTTTATGGGATAATTTACAACAAAAAGTTGAACGTCATATCCTTTATCCACCCATGGGGCTATTAGGCTATTAGTAACATTATCCTGAGGTGAGTAAAGGGCACGATAGGGCATTACCGCATTCGCATAGGATGGACCAACAGTTTTAGGACCCTGTGGCACCTACGGCCTGATGACTTCGACAATTGCGGAACTAGCCAGATGTTACACCCATGTTCAATTCCTAAAGAGAAGGAATATAATCAAAGAATGCAATCTTGCCAGGATTACCTTGGGCGACCCTGGAAAGCTGGCGCCGAAGAAATATCTGGCGATGACCAGGAAAAACCTGGGCCTAATAGTAGGATTTCTGACTGGCCACTGTCAACCGAGGAAACTCCATAATATGGTGCTAGTGGATACACTTTAATGCAGGATATGTGAACAGGAAGATGAGACTGCCAGGCGTATCCTATGCGGAGTTATCATCGATAAGAGAGTTGCCGATATAAAAGAGATATCCCCCAGTGAACTGTCCACCTTTCTGGAAAGGACAGGATGAACGATGACCTAGGAGGACAACTCCTCGGGAGGATGTGCAACGGGTCACATGTAGCCTAAGTGCTGTGCGCCTACATTCACCCTCCCTACTCTATAGATATAGAGATAGGCTATTAGTAGATTATCCTAATGTGTTCTATCCTATCTTTTATGTATTCACACAGATTGGTTCCTGTCTGTCGAATCATGGAAGTGGTCTCGCCGTTTCATTTTGTCAAAAAAAGTTGACCCTGTTCTGGGGGATTATTTTATTCTGGGGTTTATTGTCAACCGTTTTCTGATAATGAGTTTGGAAATAATATACTCACTAATTCTGAGCGAAAACTGTTCTATGAAGATTTCTATGAAGATTTTTCGCGAGTGAGTCTTGATTTTCAATCGACGAACCTACGCTTTTAGGCGTTTTTTTCGCGAATAAGTAATAACAGTTTCTATTGAAAAATTATTTCTAGTGGAAATGTAGGATTTAAAAAAAGAAAAGAATTATGAGGTTATGGTGTAAGTAGACACCAAAATGGAAAATTTCGACGTGAAGTAAGCAAAACACAATGTATTTCTAGGAGAAATTTCCTTCATACTGGTTCATAGTATTCAGTTTCGGAAATAAATTGAACTTGAAGTGAAAAGAGCAGTTTTTTGATTTTACAAAAAATTGCCTCTTCTTCAAAATACCACGAAAATTTTTATTAATACGCGAAATATAGCTATGATGTGTATTCGTTAATACTCCAACATACTCATCATCAATAGTTTTCAGGTTATTTTATAGAAAAGATATTTTTTTTCCAAAAAAAGAAAAAGTATTTTTGGCTAGCTACTCTTTCATATAAGTATTATATTGTGGAATATTCCTATGAGTTATATCTGTCTCAATTCTATAATAAAACATTCAGTATAAACTGAAAAAAAAACATTTGAATTTTGGATGAAAGAAGTTTAGAAACTACCTTTTCTTACATGTTATTTAATGTTCATGTAGAAGTAGTTGTTTCGAAAGGGCTTTTTTCAGTTTGTATCTGAAAGTAGGCCAAAAAGTCAAAAGTGACTGGGTCTAATCGACACAACCCGCAAGGGTTCATTGTGGCTATCTGAAAGTAACTTCTATTCCTGATCTATAGATCTCTGTGAAGAATTTATTTTGAACTTAATTGCTTTGTACTTTCATTCGGCAGTTTAACACATTTTTTGTATGAATATAACCTTGATGTTTTCAAAACTGAGTATAAATAAGGTGAATTGTAAAATGGTAACGATTACTCACATTTGTGGTGGAAACCAGGAGATACTTTTCAAAAAAAAAATAGGGATCATGTTCATCATGACTTGCTCAGTTTTAAATATTTTAAAGAATATTCTACGAATTTTCTCCAAAGAATGCATTGCTTTTTAGTAACTTCAGTTTTGCCAATTTATAAATAAGAACCAACCTTCAATAAGGTATCACTTCGTTTGTGTTGGGTCTAAAAACACCATAAACGATAAATTCATACTTTTTGTGTTAGTCGCGAAAAACCGTGTTTTTTTATTGAAAAATTGAAACTTTCAGAAACATTTTTATGGAACAGATGTTGCCCAAAATTAGTCAATCTATCCATTTCTGGACTAATTTTCAATAACAACATTTCATACCCCTGAGAAGGGGTGGTGAGTGGTATCCACTCCCAGGGTAAAAGCAACACCCGGTAAAGGTTCAACTTTGAAGTACAGCGTAGGTAAAATGTATGTCCATATCTTTATGCAGATCGGTGCTGTTTGACAAAAGTATGCAGTATCGCCATACTTCAACTTTACTGATTGATCTTCCCACAATATAAAGACGAGCGTTAAAAATTGTCAAATATTTTCATAGCTTCGTAGGAAGGATAATGATTTTTCGATGAAAATTAAGGTAAGTTGCCAAATGCTCCATAGCCCATCCAGAGAAACCACGTCGTTATCTATGATCGACGCAAAATCGACTGCTTCGAAACCTCCTGCACACTCTCACAGACAGCGGCGATGTTTTCGGTAGATCTTGCGTTTCGTCGACGTATGGGTATTGCACGTGCCGTTGAATGCTATATCCGTCCATGGTGATTTGGCAGGACAGATTAAATAAATGACAACTAATTTGACAGCAGAATGGCCATTATCAATTGTCAAATTTCGAAAGTTCTGTTGGAACACCCTATATTATGGAAAACCTGTTGATTTATTCACTTCTTATGATTAACACCTCATAATAAGCAGAAAATAAATTTAAAATTGCCCATCTCGAAATTATATAAGTTTACACATTCATATCGTGAAATGTGTGTTTCAAAATGCATTCTCAAAACAAAAATAAACTGAGACATAGTTGTTGGAAGCTTTATTAACAAACTATGTACATGCAGGAAGGCAAACAAAGGTATATACAAAAAAATATAATCATGATCACAAAAAAGGAAAGAAAATAAATCGAAAATGAACGCAACCACACGAAAAGCATACCATTTTCCCAAAATATTTTCTTGTTTCACTAGTCGAGCTTGGACATTCGTAGGCTTGTGACTCCACCATCGCCCCTGGGAAAAAATAATAATATTAATAGTTTGGATTGTTTGATATAATAAGTAGTAGCTTTTATGTTACCATTTTATTCTCATATAAGTCTGTGTAACTCTATATTCAGAAATGCAACAATACAATAATGAAAAGTGATTTATTTCCAACAGGAGTACCCAGTTATAGAAAATGCTATTATTACGGAGTATATATGAAATAAATATTAGAAATAATGGAATATAGAAGTGTATAAAAGTAAATGCTGAAACAAAGTATATATAAAATATTCGTATACGTAGAATTTCAAAAGATGAATGAAAAATTGGGTATATAATATATAACACAAAATGTTACAAGTCATGCAATGTACTGACAAAAATGTTATTTCTAGTATTATTATAAGTGATTGTGGATACGTGATACCAAGGCGTTCAGAGAGTAGAAATGAATATCACAATGTTCACAGATTTTATTGAAGCTACTGCACATAAAATTCAATGGTGATCGTAGCATAACATTTATGCGTGATGCTTCGTAATATAATTTCAGATTGTGTCGACATTCACTTCTTGGTACTAAGAAATTGATTTCGGTTAAAAGAACCGTACTGTCAATTATGTTGTTAAGTAATTTATGCAGTAAGTTTAAACCAAGTATAACTCTCCTATTTTCCAAAGATGTCATATCAAATCGCTCTCAATTGATGTTTTTTGGTAGTCGTAAACCGGATTCCATAACATAGAGCCATACTCTAACTTAGATCTGGCATACGCAAGGTGGCAATACTTCTGAAGTTTTTGCCATTTTTGTAAATGAATCCAAGCATCCTATTTGCATCAGCAGTCATATTCCTTATTATGTGTTGTGAATGTTAATTTATTGTCGTATGTTATACCAAGATCTTTTATCTCATGTACGCTGTTGACTGTACTATTGGTCGGATATGTGGTTGGTTACCCCATTCACCGGCAGATGGGGCGATGAAAAACCAGTTGTTTGTTGTTCGCTTCAACGTAGTTCGAGGAATGATACTCTGAAACAATTCGATTTTCAATTATCGGAAATTTGGCCTTATGTTGATGATAGACACTAACTTGCACTGACGAGTGGCCAAACAGCCCGAAACCGGTCTGCAAGTGTGTTCCAATAATTGAAAATCTATTACGACAGTTGTATCGCAAAACGGAATATGCAGTAAAAACTTCAGTGAAGAATCCTGGACTGACACCTGTCAGATATAATCCAACGCCCTTCGTAGTATTAACCAGGGAAATAGTTGATTTCTGATAGGTGTTAGTACATTAACCTGCAGTGTAAGAAGTTGACACTGGCCTTGACGAATTTTTCCTTTAGAAGATTTGATTTATAGCCAGTCTTCAAGTATGCCCAATTACTATATGTGAAAAGTTTCGCGTTTTAAAAATGTATCACATGTTTCCCTTCTGTGATAGCGAAACATCGAGTAAAGGCAGAAAATTAACCTAGAATTGTTTAATCAACTATTGAATTAACTAGAAAAATCTTAGAAAAAGAGGAATACTATTTAACGTGAATAATAGAATGGAAAATGCCAGATCAATACAAAAGTTACGTTTGGTTGAGAAGAAGAAGTTTTTTTGTACTGCTCTATGTCTAGCTCAGTCTCTGCAATAACTCGAATTTTCTTCGTTTGGTTTCAGTAGATTCAGCAGAAAATCCTCGTAGAACACTAAATGGCTGTCTGTTCCCGTCGTGTTCTGCGAGACGCGAAACAAAATCCGACAATCGTCCTCGCCGGCTAGAAGTAGTAAAACTAATGTCGTAATCCAAGCAGGCACTTGTATACACGTCTCGAAGATTTTCAGATTTCTCACTTTTTTTAGTCGCGTTGTACGCAGACAGAAGTTGTAGATGTTATTTGATGTATGCTCACATACCTGCTGCAAAACAGCCTATCATATCGCGAATTTAATGTTTAATGTGCGAAATATGTAGTTATTTCTCGTTTTCATTAGCTTGATTTATGGGATAATGACGGAATCGGCATTAACGTCTCTCCGGGTTGCTTCGATGAATTGTTCGAATATGAGCAGATTGAATTCCGCGAAACACTCTATAGAGAAATAGATAGATACATTCCTTTATTGACTACTTTATACAGGGTGTCCCTGGAGTTCCTCTTTTCCTCTCGGGAATGTATAGATGGGGTCAAAATATCACCAGTACTTCATATAACTTTTTTTCCTAAAATCCTTCGTTACCAAGTAACGGGCCCTCGAAGTTACAAAATGAAAAATGTTTTTCTTTGATAACTTTTCAAGTG
>WOGO01005937.1:0-12083 GCA_015342085.1 Leptinotarsa defecta
ATTCCATTACATTTAACCACCAAACTACGGTTTTCCATGTACGATTCTATCCAACACAACACATTATTGGGAAAGCCCATTACTAGTAATTTTTTCAATAGAAATTTGGAAGAAACAGTGTCGAATGCTTTTGATAGATCTAATCTATTATTAATTTATTATTTTATTTTATATTAAGATTGTTCTTGAACTTTCGAGGGTGGAGTAAACAGAACAATAATTGATGTATCTCCTAAAACTTTTTTTTTGACAAAATTGGTTTTCAACACATCTCTCCATATTCCAAAAAATTTGCAGTTGAAGGGTTTTTCATTTTTGGGGGCGGGTTGAGACGTGTAGATAACATGAATGCTTTTTTCATTTTCAATTCTGACTGATGGAAAAAAGTTAATCATATAGCAGGTACATATGAGGATACAAATAAAAAAAAATCAAAGAAATTTTTTCAGTTCAATGGCTGTCATCAAATCATAATTACATACATGAATGTTTACATTTCCTTATTATCAAAAGTTGTTAATAATTTTTTACTCAAACATTTTTATTAACTTCTTTATACCAACATAATTTCTGTCTTCGAGGTTTTGTTAATAAATAAAATATGGGTTCACATTTATCCTTTTGTTCATCTGGAAGTAGTGAAAACGGTTGATTGAATGCTTGAAATTGAAATTGGTGGAATTATTGAGCCAAGTAATATCTGAATGAATTTGTTTTGTGCATTTCCATGATATGTAATTTTTTTGTTTTTGTTGATCGTTTGCCAGTATTTTTACTTATGAACTGAGTAATTTTGCAGTTTACGATTCTTCTGGCAATTTTGGTGTATGATTAGTAGCTTTTTCATTGACTAACTGTTTGAAATTTTCAATAAAATCAGAATTCCCAAATTTTTCAATTATATCATTATAAATTTTCAATAACTTCTAATGTCTTTCATCGGAAATAGTTCTTAGTGAAGCTACCGGTTTCGAAAGGTACTTTTGACAAATTTGGATGAACTGCGGTTGTTTGTTCTTTTCTGAATATGTCCATACAGCAAAGTAACTGTACTGAATTCAAAAGCATCTTGTTCAAGAAAAAGAATGACCACCCCACTAGTTCGTCAGGTTTGTATCTTTCGAGAAAAAGCTATGGCATATTATTGACATAAACCTTACTTTTACAACAAAGACCTATGGTCAATATTGCAGTATCCCTCTCATCATGACTTTCACTGAACTAGAGTTGACTGAAGTATATGGAATGCTTCTTACCTGTTCAGGGCTTTGTTCACGAGATGGAACTAACCTGTTACAGTTAGGCTACTCTAGTCTCAGGCAAAGGTTGGTTATAGCAGTAGAACTTTGCGACAGTTGATTGAGAATGCAAGGATTTTGTCTGTGAGAAAACTTGCAAAAATGTATGTCATTAGTTTTTCAAAAATGTTCGGAAAAAGTTAACTGTTTTACCTTAATTTTTATTGCTACTCATCCCTAAAGTTATAATAATAATAATATTTATTCAGTTGACAGATGTTATTGAGTATGTCAAAACGTGTACAAATACAAACTCCTGCACTTAGAGGCACAATATACAATTTACATAGATAATATAATATATAATAGTTAAAACCTAAAATAATCTGCTATTTATGCAACAGCATCGTTATTAAAATCAGCCTAAAATGTTGGACATGTGCATACTATATAAAAGTCAAAACCAAAAACAATCTGTTATTTATGTAATAGCATCATTATTAAAATCTTCCTAAAATGTTACACATGTACAGGGTCATAAGTTATCATCCATATATTCTTTGAGAGTATAATAGGATTTATCCAATAGCAACTCTTTGATTTGATAGTTATACCAAGCCATAAGCCTGAGACATGATTCAGATACAACTAATATGTGTGTTGGCACCTCCAACTGTAGGGAATTTCTAGTATTATAATTCTTATTACCATTAAGAGTAGGAAAACTGGTTATGTGCAATTTTACATATTTTATTATCTCGTAAATGTTTATACTTGTAACAGTCAATATTCTGAGATTTTGGAAGATGAGTTTGCAACTTGTCCTTCTAGTATACTCTTCGTTCGATACATATCTCTGATTCTTTAGGGTAACTTTTCTCGGTTGGACATCTAGACAGCAATTTGAAGAAACTTGGATGTGTCTCCTAAGTGTCCTTTGTATTCCTCTAGACAATCTGGATCCCCTTGAAATGAATGAGACCTCACACGCGTCCAGTCTAGCGATTAAAGCTATCACAGCACTTTTACTGGAAACGCTAACGAGCTCGATGGCTGGCAACCCAAATATCTCGAAGCTGATCCATATTTCAAGGAACCTTCCTTTGGATGATGGAAGCGTCGGGTAAGATACAATGAAAACAGGAAGCATAGATTCATTACGAACTGAATATTCTATTCTAGAGTTCGAAAATTGCACCACATTCAAAATCAAATTTCTCTGAGTTACGACCACTCATTAGATATTTATAATTACTCCAATATTTTTAATGTGTTTGAATGCCGTAACTTGGAGAAAGTCTGTAACGAATATTCGTGTGGACAAGTTTCTGTTGAATATTTCCTCAATGTATTGGGTCTCAAAGAACCTAAACAGCATTCGTCGACTGCCGAAATATTTCAGAGTCGAAAGAAGATGCTTGAAGATTATGGATTGGATATAAATTCTTGCCTTCAATTTTTGATTGATTACTATACGCAGCTTATGAAACCACAGGTGAGGTGTCTTGAATATTTCTAATTGAGGATCCCCCCACTACTTTCCTTCCATTTCTATTGACTTTATTTTTGTTATCACAGTCCAACACACATATACGCGTCCTTCATGAGGCTGTGAGATCCACCGTAATGATATCCGATCTCTTTTCGGATAAGTCTCAGTTTTCTTGGATGATGGATGTTTTTCTAGAACTTTCCAAGTTGCACCCCGTAGAAGACGAATTCATACATCAATATTTAATAGTTGGAATATGTAAGGCAGTTGCTGTGTTGTCTCCGGTGAGTCCATGTCAGTAAGCTGAAATCTATGAATTGTGAATCTTGTTTGAACTCAGGAGCATATCATATTTCAAAAGATTTTTTTATATTGTGAGACATAGTTATTTTCTTTTAGGAATTGGAAGTTTATGAACAAGTCAAAAAACTCCTAATGCAATACCTGAAGAGCCCATATTTGGTGTCAAGGATGTCATGCGTACAGGGGCTTCTGTACATTTTGGAGGGTTGTAAATTTAGCAATACAAAAATTGGTGGAATATCTGAGGAGTTACAGCTGATGTTGCCATGCGCAGTTGAATATGTTCAATTCAATTTGAATAATACAAATAGGTAAAGTTTTAATTATTTTAATAATTATGTGGTTTCATAAATCAATGAAGGAATTGGATTGTGTTATTTCAATATAATCTGAATTGATTTTTAGTGTTTTGAAAAAATCTCAGGAACATTCCACTTTGGTGTGGTCTTTGACATTTTACTTGATCGAAAATGTGGAGGAAGTTCATATGGAACAGAATTTTGTTACAAATACACTGGTATCGGCCTTTTCGTCCTTGAATAAGATTAAAATGAATCCATTAGATATTTGCGTTATAAAGGTGAGAAAGTATAAATGACATTTTTACATAATTAATGTTCATCTTGATTGAAGGGTCTAGAGCGATTATTGATAATCAAGAAAGTATCAATGATGGAACGAGTTGGAAAGCAGTTTTTGAAGCTAGCACTAGATAAAATGAGAAATGACAATCCTGTATCTGCACTTCTTGGGACCCAGTTACTTTTGACATATATGTATATAGGTAACTGAATTTCGATGCTGTAGTGGTGTAATAGAAACATAATAATACTATCTCTAGATTTTATCAATGACTATTACAAAATTAAAGGGTATAACTCAGATATCCCATATTGTCTGTAAGAGCTGAGAAAAGATTTGTTATTACTTCTGATAGATTTATTCATTCTGTGTTGATCAAGATGAATAATAATATGGCATTTTATAATTTTTCGTAACTGCAGAAGAGTATCATCACTAAGTAATTAGATTGTACCATTCAATTTCCAATTTTCTTTTCATAAGCATATCAACTGGAACAAGCATGGATCCTTGAGGTGTACCACAACTTGGATTTTGAATTTCTTCCTAGATTATAATTTCGCTGTGTAAAGAATTTACTCAACTAATTAGAAAAATCGTTAACATTTAATATACATCCGAATTCATAAATATCTGCCAAAGATGCATTGATCGTTCTCTAAGAACAATGATTTTGTTTCAGATTGTGCTAATCACCTGCAAAATGTACAAACTTCTGACAATACACCCACGAGCACAGATCATTTGGTACAGACAATGGAAAAAATATCTGCAATATTTGAACGTATTAAGAAAGGATATGTTCATGAAGTTGAAATACTCTGCTCAGTGTTACCGGATATTCTCAACGACTTCTTTTCTCCTTCTGATATCCTCACCAAAGTCATAGGGGAGTTCTTGTCTTCTCAACAGCCTCATCCAAAATTGCTCAGCAAAGTAGTATTTCAAGTAAATATTTTGCACAACTTTTAGCACAGCTTGAAGGAATTTTATTTTAGGTGTTCCTGAGCGCAATCCAAAGAAACCAACTGCCATTGTTACAGGACTGGGTAGTTTTCAGTTTGTCGAATTTCACACAGTCCTTCTCAATTGGCATGGCAACTTGGTGCCTAACCTGCTTCTTCATCAGCGCGAGCACAAACAATTGGTTGCGCTCATATTTCTCATACGTCCAAACCAGAGTCGGTAGGTACGAATATGAAGACAGAAAAATGTTGTGTATAGCGGGGGCAGATTTTTTTAATAATTTAACGAATGACAAGCAACGGCAAACGTTCATTGATAATTTTACGAAAGTTATGGACCAGCCAGATACTCCATATAAAGACTTGTTATTGTCGCTATAGATAAAATCAAATAATTTATCATTGTTGACTGTTGTGACCAAACATCTTCAGATTATATTGTAAATACATGTTTTCATGAAAGAGATTGTGATTTTATTTGAAACTGAGAAGAAAGAGGAAAGAACTTCCTCAGTTTATTGGGGCGCTCTGGTTAACCATGGACAAGAATTTTTTTAAAGAATGACTAGTATTTGTAATAGAAAACAAGAAACCAAATATAAAAACGACGGCAGACATTTACAAAAATGTGAGATGTGCACAAATAATAGTTTCAATTTTATTCTTTTATATAAATACTTTTTTTCAGAGCAACTTGTTTACTTTTCGCCAACTACATTTTGTTACGAATTTACCATAACCTCAATACACATTTTGACCAACTTTAAATTAGCTGACGTAACTCGTATGCACATTTTTTTATTTTTGGAAGTTGTTAAAACCCCTGTTAATGGTCTGAATGCTGACGTAATATCATGAAAATATTTATTTTATCAATAGAATAGTATTACTAGTGACACCGTATAGAAGTAAAGTTTACTTCTATACGGTGTTGAGTTAAGATAACAAACGAAAGAGAAGTAGAGGGCCCATGGCAAATCTGAATGGTATTCGACCCCAAGTTATTGCCGTCACATTTAGCTTCAAGAATATTAGGAGTCGCCAGCTAAAATGATGATGCTGCTGGGGACATACAGTGCATTTCTTTAATGTCCCTCTCCCTTTTATTTTTTGAACGGGTAATGAAATTAATGCATGAATACTTTATTTTGAAGTGAAATTGACAGATGAAACTTTCAAGATCGCGACACATCTTTTTGAAGCTCCTGACAAATGCTTCACAACTCTAGAATATAATGTCAATATCTTCAACTACTACAAAATGGCGGAACTTTTAATAATTGCATGAATACTTGACATTTAACTTCAAATAAAAGGTAATAATCTTGAGGTCACAACCTATCCGATATTTCATGCTGAACATTTTCGAACATAGTAACGTCAATATCTCTATAAATATTCATTATTCTCTGCCAAATATCAATTTTTTGAGTATATGCACTGTATATTGTAATTTTGTATTACTGTTTGTAATGAAATTCTGAAAGAAATATTATTTTGATTATTATAATTGAGTAGTTTTCTTCAATAGGGCCGATAACCACCAATGGTTCTTTGAGGCACTCGTCTCATGTCTTCCTAAAGAAAGGTGGGAGATCGAGGCCATCAAGTTGTCTATATCGGAAACAATCTTTCTGACATCTATGTTGTTCATATCGGGAAATTAAAAAAAGTTAGCATACATTTCATGTCGAGCATTAATTTTAATCAACATGTTCATTAGGAAAATGACATACAACGTAATTTTTACGAGCTGTTCAGAGTAATAATATAAAACGCTGTTGTCTTTCAAATGACCTCACCTGATGGTTAGACAGCGAGTATCAAAAATAAAATCGCTTTTTTTATTATCTGGTAATTGTACACTACGAACATGTTATTATTTTCTCTAATGACATAAATGTCCAGTATGTCAGAGGAGGAATCGTGTATCCGATTTTGAATAAAACATGAGTTTTCGTTTTACATAAGGAGATTTTTTCTTGTTTCAAGGTTCAATTGGATATCTTGCTATCGTCTGCTATGGTATGTAGTAAGAGGTGGAGAGGTGGATTTTTCACTTAATACTTAAATCTGAATTATTAGGTGAAATATTGATTAACGTCGATTCATACTGCGAAAGTGGTTGTCTCTTAGCGTACTTGAAAATGTAACAATGAATTTGCTTAGATATTTTGTGGATTCATCAACTGGTCTCACAAAAAGGGTGATTTTTTATCTTTTCGAAAGATTGCTCGAGTTCATTTTATATCCAAAATGAACAAGAAATATCGTCCAATCAACTAGGCGACTTACTTCACGATCACTTATACCTATTTAAAATAATGCAGTAGCCATTATATGTGTTGGTACACAACCTTGAATATTTGGGATGGTTCCACATCGATCATCAATATACTGAACACCACCTAAACACCAATTCTGGTGTTTGGGGACAGTGCTTGTTATGGATTCATCTAACGCCAGAGTAATCAGTTATATCTTTCATCCGATGTTATAGCGTGTCAGTTCGCCTTCGTTTCTAGCCCCTCCAGATTTCTCGATGCCGTTTCTATGACAGCAGCCATTGATGACTCTCTCCTTGAACAACTTAAACAATGACGTTAGTGTACCCCCACGAATATATATTTTCTGTAACCCTTTTTCTATTATATATCAAGTGTGGGGGGTACCAGATTGAAAAATTAGTCGATAGAAATCATAAAAAGTACTGGGAAAACATACCAGGGGAACTCCTTCGAAAGAGCAAGGATCGGCTTGGAACCATTACATAGCTACTCACCTGACACTGTCAATCAAAAAGAGACCTGAACACAATAGGGCTGTACAACGGAGACCATAGCTGCAAGCAATGCAACAAAAGAACGGAGATGGAGAATATGCTAGTTCTTTGGATCTATACCCAACAACCAATCCATAAATTTACACAGTCACTGTAAGGTCTCCATTGGGATCTTCTTACCAGAAACTCATTTCAGTGTTGAGTGAATTACCGATAAATGTTGGAGAACAATATCAGCCCCACAAAGTTTGGCATTTCAGATCTGCTGAGTGGGAGGATCTTCAAGACCATTTCCGAAATTTCCCCTAGCTAGATGTTTGTTTCAGCTCTGATGATCTATCAATTTGTGCTTCTGAAGTCACGGAAGTTATTCTATCATTCAATGAAACGACAAACCTTGGTTCGACAAAAATTGTGAGCAACCTCTCTCCTCCAAAAATTTCGCCTACCGGCAGTGGTGCAAAAATCCCAGTGCCGAAAACCGGACTAACTTTGTTAATGCTCGCAACAGCTGCAAACTTAGACTAAATAAAAGCAAAGAACTTCACAATCAGAAAATTGGAGATAAACTGTTTGCCAATCCCAACGGGACTAGATCCTACTGGCCGGTAGCTAAAGCTGTAAATCAAATCTTCACTAAATCCACAATTCCACCACTGACACAAGCGGATGGTTCAATTGCAACAACAGCCATAGAAAAAGCAAACCTACTAGCTGAACAATTTGCATCCCACTCAATAGTCGATTTTCTGGGAAAGGCACCACCCACTATTCCCACACTTGAATCCACAATGCCGAAAATGACTTTTTGACAACGTCTACTCAGGCGAGTTTTGAAACAGCTCAATATCCACAAGGTGTCTGGTCCTGATGAAGTGCCCGTCGTCGTACTTAGAAACTGCGCAAATGAACTCCAGTATTTTGCAAACTTTTTAACCTGTCTCACAAGAAAGGGGGTTTTCCTTTTTGGTGGAAGATTGCTCGAGTTAGCCGATTCCCATGAAAAATGACTATAGACATGACATGAAAAATATTTCAAATGACTATAGACCAGTCGATTTGCTATCAGTGATTTCAGAAATCATGGAGAAAGCCGTAAACCATCATATCCTCAAATATTTGAAAGGCTTCAACATTTTGAACGATCATCAATATGGTTTTCGCAAACAAAGATCAACAGGCGACCCATGTTTGAAATAACGCAATAAAGAAACATGGAGAGTCGAGAGCTATAGCGCCTGGAATACTGTTCCGAACCAGATAGATACTTTGGAGTACTGTTTTCATGTATGGAGCTTCGCTCCTAAGCATATCCTGAAGCTGCTGGATTCCACCAGAAAAGAGCCATCCGCCTGATTGGAGACGCGAACATCACTTGTAACCTTGATAGCTTGGAACATCGAAGAAAGGTTGGAGATTTGTCACTCTTTTATCGATTCAAATCCAATGTGAATCGCTACTTTCGCACAGGAACCGCTGTTAGAGCGCAAGGATTTTCTTGTAGTGATTGTGTTTTGTCCTTTAAAAAGATCTCATCATATTATATGCAAATGTGAGGCTTTGGAGGATCATAGAAAGCAAACAATTAATGGACAACCCAAATTATGTTCAGAAGAATATGACATACATCCAGCAAGGGATCTGCATCGATCTATTGGGAAATGCAACATCAGTTGTCAAAACAAGAGCTTTTGTATCTCAATGAATAACTGAAAAAAATCATTGGGAAAAATCAAGTAGAATTCACTGCCACAAAACCTTAAGCACCAAACTTAGCAAAGTCATACTACTGGAATACCGAAGGCGGCTTAATATATACAACACTATTTTCCAAAACAAGCTCAAATTTATATTTAATTAGGATATAATTACATAATTTGTTTGTAATTTGAGAGTGTTTTGAATAATTCGTAACACAATGCAGAAAAGAGAATTGAACACTTTTATTTGTAACTAACATTACTGCAGTTTCGTCCTATAAGGACATTTTTAAACTTATACATTAAACTAACAATGGTTGATTACATTAACCCTTATATATCACCCCTGTAGGTAATAATAAAGGTACTTGGCTTGACTGAATACCTGAATTTTGTTTACTAGTTACAATGCGGATATGCTAATTTGAGTAAACTAAATCGATTTGATCATTTAACAGGTTGCACCCGCAAGTTTATGCTTGTGTGAATTTCCAAAGATTTTAAATAATTGAGTTTGTAACCCTTCTTTGCATAGTGCAAAATTTCCGTATCGTTTAGATTCGGGAACTTGTAGTTGTATGCCAAGGAATGGTTTGAAAACGTCGAATCATTTTTTTTCCTAGTCTGAAGGACCTTTCAAGTTCAGCATACCGTTTTTGGAAAGTTCGACCACATTGTCCCACATAAACACTATTACAGTCCGGACCCTTAAGCTTATAAACTCCAGATTTCTCCAACTTGTCCACTTTATCTTTGGCATTGAAAACGAAATCAGATAACCTGGCATGTGGTTCTGAATGCCACTTCCACATTGTCTTATCTGAAGAAACCCGAAATTATCTCTGTTCTTTTTCCAAAATATGTTAGAGTTACCTATTTCTTGATTTCTGGTTAACTCTGTGTAATTCACACAAGCATACACATTGCGGGTGCAACCTGTTAAATGATCAAATCGATTTAGTTCACTCATCGGTTTTCAAATTAGCATATTCGCATTGTAACTAGTAAACAAAATTCAGGTACTCGATCAAGCCACGTATCTCTATTATTACCTACAGGGATAAGGGCTAATGTAATCAACCATTGTTAGTTTGATGTATAAGTTTGAAAATGTCCTTATGGGACGAAACTGCAGTCAGTTAGTTACAAATAAAAGTGGTAAAAAACATAGAAAGTTTTCAATTCTTGTTTCTTCATTATGATTTCCTACCACGTAGTAACGGCTACATCCATAGTTATTAACACTTGTGAATTGTATGTAATTCTCTCAAATTGAAAGAAAGGGTTTTTAAAAGATTCAGAAATATGTCCAATATATTGACGTTTTATTGAAATAATACATTCCTTTGCTATGAATCCGCATGAATTTACTCACTTGTCAAATGTATCCACCTGTATATATTCCTGTTCAGTTTTGTTCTGTTTACTGTTCTACACTATTCTACAGGTTGAACCCAATTATATATTAAAGAAGAATAAAACGCACACACATAAACATATTCAGATACACGTAAACCGTAACAACATAAAAACGAAATTTGTGAAGTGTCAGTTAGCTGAAAAATGTGAAAAAAAAATAATGGATTCAGGGTAATTTCATTTCATTTCTATTATTTCAGTTGAAATATTAACTCCCAATTTTTATTTAATTTAATATTCATTCAATTCAGAGGCTTATTGTATGAAGTGTTTTTCAAATAATACACGTAAATTAAATTAACGAGTTCGTGGTTACTTTATGAAATCATTTCATTATTTTATTTTCATGTGCAAAGAGATATTAAAACTCTTTTTTTTAGAAGCGTCTAATAGACACTTCTCAAGAAGCTTATCAAGAAGCACCCTGTTTTATAACTGAAAACACGGAACTAAACGAAATACATATTTCAAAATAGTTTTCAATTTATTCTTGGAACTGATTGCTTCAATAATTTACGATGACATTGTTGCTTATATCTTCTGCCTATGGAAAGCAGAGTATCACTGTCAACAAGAAATTATCTGTCATTAATTCCAATGACGTCAGATTCATCGGCTATGAGGCAGTAAAAATTGCACGACACGTATCTTATTTCTCAAGGTTGATCAAATAACAATTCGATGCAAGTCCATATTCCATGATTCCTTAATTATTGTCATTATTAAATGCATTTGATAATGGGGATTGTTTGAACAAAGATTCATATCGTGATATTGCAGAAAACATTTCAATTAAGGAAACAAAGAGCAAGCGTCTCGGTATTTAGAGGTCAATTAATGCTTTGTCCCGACTAGATAGAGATAATTTGCGATTTCGAAATCGAATGAATAGAACTCCGATTGACGTGTCAGTATTCATGATGCAATATCAGTTTACTTGGATAACTGAGAATTTTAGAATAATGCAACCCTTTTTGATCGAAAATTGGTTTTTGAGTTTGAAATAGCATCTTGAGTTTTCAAATGTTCGCACGTTGGCCATTCAAATTTTTATACGACTTTGTTATTCAATCCTGTGAGATGACCTTACTTAATTGGCATCGGTTTTCTCCAAGAAGATAAATATCTTCGAACCGGATATAATAATTTCAGGTCAGACAATTCCGCATTCGGCTTCGATAAGTTTTGTTGGGGGTTAAAATGGACACCAATATGTCTTGGCACAATTATGTTGCTGGAATTGCAAAGGCTACATTACAAAAGTTTGGAACTCTGTTCCGAACCAGAAAACTGTACAAACCTCAGCCACTTTTGATACTTTATAAAGCTCAGATCAGACCTCCTTCGGGTTATTGTTCTCATATATGGAGCTCTGCCCCCAAACATACCCTGAATTTGCTGGATTCCATCCAGAAAGAGACTTCCACCTGTTTGGGGACGCGAACATCACGTGCAACCTTGATAGCCTGGAACATCGAAGAATGGTTCTTCTATAGATACTTTCACAGGAGGTGTTCAAGTGACTTGGCACATCTGATTCCACCAAGAGCGGTAGATATCAGAAATACGCGACGGACTGTGGTATCTCATCGTTTTGAGGTT
>WOGO01005938.1:0-12082 GCA_015342085.1 Leptinotarsa defecta
CGTTATTCCTTAGCTCGCACAAGTTTCTCAACTTCTGAGAGTTGTCGTTCATATGGGGGCGACAGCTGATTAACGGAAAAACAGATTTAAACAGATCTAAGTTCGTGGGAAGTAATCTTCTTTTGCTTTCATTTCGAATCAGTTCATGAACAGATTAGCAATGAAAAGAGACAAGTTGCCTATTGTTGTATCTTAATGCTGCTTACAAAAACAGCGAACGGAATTATGTGTGATGCAAATTTGTGTGAGCTGCATGTACTTTTCGACTACTTTACCAGAGAGTTCATTTGTTTCCAAAAGATCATTCATTCGATTATGTTATAATGTTATAATGATATAATAACGAAGGTACTGAAGTTTCACCATCTCGCAACCTTACGAGTACATCTTTGGTTTTCTTCATGAGTTCTTGTGAATTAATTGGTTTGCGAAATTGATGACTTTGGATACATATTTTTGAGGCTTTTGAAAGTCTAAAAATAGCATAACTATAAACAGTGACAAAGACCACATTTCCAATAACCCATTGTTAACGCTTTCATGAACCACTTTGTTGAAATAATCGGAGATATTCCCGGAAAATATCTCGCTAACTAGTACCTAGTAGTATACTTTATAAAGATGAAAGTGAAAGTTCCATTTGAATCAAGGATTCAGTATAGTGCAACTTCTCACGCGCGTCAAGAAGAATGACAATTCTTATGACATGGAGCAATATTTGTGTTGCATCCATTCTAAGATGGTTCCGGTTGTGTCTTTCAATTTGTATTATAAAATTATTATTCTTGGTAAACTTATATGCCTCGAAAATTGCGTTTCAGTTTTCTCCACGCTATATTTTCTAACACAATGTCCATGGTCCAAAAAATTCCTACAAACTTTGTTGTTGTCACAATTTCTTAGGTTCCCCCAACTTGTTTTTTGTAAAAATTCAAATTCAACCCTTGTTCCTGAGAAAGGGTTTTTGAAGGGTATCATAAACTATTATTTTTCTCATACAAACTTTCTGAAGGAGTTTCAGCTAAGTTTCCAGATTGACAATATGCGAATTTGATGGTCTAAAAGGTCTACAGTAGATTCATAATTGCGAGTGGACCATCCTAGCATAACATTAGCCCAGGATGCGGCGATGCGTATAGTGCGTGAACGTTGACTAACAAGCCGTGTCAAGTCCCAAGTTTGTAGAAGGTGACAGGTTATTTGAAACATACACGAAGTCGTGATGGAAAAGCCAGAGGCTAGTGAAGTTGGAATATGATAAGTAGACAAGATAATGATTTCATGGTTCATGCCTTTATTTGATTCCGTTAGCAATCTTAAATAGAAATCGCATTTATACTTTTCATGAGGCTCATCCATGAATTTCTCTTTAGCAGGACTTATTTTGTTCCAGAAGTAATAGCAGTACTAACCATGAGTGAGAGTGACAATATTACATCATCTAGTCCGTTGGGTGTTTAAACGATGTAGATTCAACCTCTCGCACCGAGGGAACAAGAGGTATCTTGCCACATATAAAATACATCTCAATTGGCAGCTCATTTAAATTTATATACAACAAGTGTTTGCTGGAGAATCAAACGAAAGAATTAATCAAATTATAACCATAGATGCATCTACATTGTGTCATGATATGGAACTGAAACGGCAAACCACTAACACATTACTGTCGATGTCTTTATGGTAATGTCTTGACTGAAACATTAATAAACCGCCGTCAACAAAATCATCAACACTTTCAATGTGGGAAATAATTAGTCGGTTCCTTTTCCAGAAGGCGACTTCAATCCAATAGACTACTTTTTTAAAAATGCTTGACGAGATGATTTTGTCTTACCACATCTTTCCAGCGGTGTATCCTTCGTTAAGCCAAGTTTCTTCCAGACAATAAATTTTTCTATTCTCACGTCAAAACTCTCTCATCTACCTTAGGTTATGTCTCCTTGACATTTTAATTTAATCTTTTTCGATTAGAAGTGATTTTCTCATTTGATTTTCCCAGCTGAAATGTATTTTTACAATTTCTCCACAATTTCTTTCTCCTATCATTGGAGACATACTTTTGTTCTCTTTAAAGGCTCCATTATTTTGTCGAGGGTCGGTTTCTCTTTCTTGAAATTAAATGAATGTACTGTTGATGACTGTAATGTACTGTAAATTAAGTGAATGTACTATAGTTTCCATTAGCAGGCACGGTTTTTTTCTGAATATGGGTATCGTGAGTCTACAGCTTCATTTTATCTCCCATTCTTGAATCTATATATAGATGTTTTTGAAACTCATTTGCGAATACATTTCACCAGTGTATCAAAGGTATACAAATGATTGTGGTTTATGAGAGCGTCATGAACATTGAGATTAGTAATCTTCTCGTTAACAGAAAAAGCACATACGCTAATTCATTTCACTGGAGAGAAAACTAATTGCTATTTCAATTCACACACTAATTATAATTCACTAATAACAACAGTGATAAAGATGCAAAGGCGTTAATTCTTATTCTTCAGATAATAAAGTACCTAATCAAAGCACTATCAGATCGAATTGAATAATGACGTTAACCTGTTACCCAGCTAAAATTGAAAATATATGTCGTAAGGTAAAGGTAAACTGTGCAAGCTATGCTACATTGGAAAGTGCTTCTGATGGATATATCATAGATATATCCCTTCAAAATTTTGGGTGTTTAATTTAAAAAATATATAAATTGATAATAATGTTCCTTATTTTTGGTATACCTTATATATACAACTATAAAAAGTCTTTCGAGATTTGGTATATCCGATCATACAGCAACATTGAATGTTCAAAATTAAGGCATTTTCCACTTTTTAGCCGACTCAGTTATGTACGCCTATGGAACAGCCACTTGAAAATGACTGATTACTCAGCTGCTTGAGGAAATGTACTATATACTGAAGTAGTTATGTACAAATCGCATGAATATAACCATAATCCAAGGAAGAGGAATCAATTACCAATCCCTTATAACGACAACTATAGTTAACAAAATATCCCTATCGATAATAATAAACATATTAAAAGTAATTGAAAGTTTCTCATTTGTTAGGTGAATTACTATGAAATGCCAAGTATTAATGGCTATGGCACAACAGACTCGAGAGATGTTTTAGTACTTTGTGTCGCTCAGAATCTACAATCTACGATGCACGCGACAGATTGATGATTTAAAGCGGTATAACCGGATTTTATCGTTAATTTCGAGATATACGCTCCCCAAGGCAACATTTCTCCTGATGAGAAGGGTTCGAACCATACAGTTAGTTGTTAATTCAATTCGCACTGATTTCAATTGAAATGATTCACTCAATGTATATACATAATTTCATTGAATTATCGAAGGGAGTTACGTGCTTCTGTAATTCAATTCCGCCGAAATTATCAGGTGTTATTAAATGATTTTATATATGTGTTGTTTTAGGAATTCTGCATGAAATTGTGACATTTCTCGTTTGCCAGCGAACGTTGTATAGTACATTAATGAATAGCTATTCATTTTATATTAATGAGGCAACATTGCAATTTTGGAATACACCATTAGTTGATATTGCTTTTGTTAATGTGATTAGCTTTGAAATTTTCATGAAATTGTAGTATCATTCGATGAAATATTCATCTACCTATTCGAAACAATGCTTGTTCTTTAAATTACCAAAAGTCGAATTCATAACGATTTTCAATCAGAAAATTCATTTTTACCTTAATTATTTGAAAAAAAACTCTCTGTGATGGTAATGTGGAACGTGGTGAATCCCTGTCTGGAAATCTAAATTAAATATGTAGAAGTATAAACCAAATGTTCGTAAAAAATTAGACCTTTTTGTCAAGATAAGATCCAAAATCTTATTCGTTTCTCATATCTAAGGGACCGTGCCAAGAACTTATAAGACGAAAACAATAATTTTACTGAATTGATTGTCTGTAGTGTAATCCGCAATCATCGATGAGATGAGCATGTGTACTGATCACATATGACAGTCATATCTTAGAAATAGATAGAAACTTCGACATGAAACATGTGGTTTTTTTGAAAATTAATACCAGACACAGGACCTGACTACATTGCACTAGATATTATCAAAAAGTTTGCTCTTCAACTGTAATCGGCCTACTTCGTTGTTTTTTATCGGCTAATCAATTCCTAAGAAATCCTTTCAAAATATTTCAGACAGATCGCGGTGCTATCCATCTTCTGTGTTGAGGTGAGGGGTTACGTAACACTGCAAATATTGAAAGCGCAATTGACAGTAATTGGTTTCACTCTTCATACTTTATGTTTTGAAGTGAACCCAATTGAGTTGAACGGTGACAGTGCTAAGATAAATAAACTCATAGTTGAAACGGGATCTTCGAGTAGAGGTAATTTAGTGCAATTGTAACTTGGAAAATAATATTTTAAACAGATATCGAGGTCCTTCTGCCATCATTCTACAACCGAGTAGTATGATGGTTACTGCAATTTCTAATGGATATAGTAACAGTTTTTGACTTCCACAACATCAGAAGAACTATAACCCTGCAGATATGAAATTTTTGCACCATTCAAAATCATTGTCAATTTTGTTATGATTTTATTTCTAGATTCAGTTTTGTGTAAAGCAATTTCTTTTGCCAACAAGAACAAATACCAGAATACCTTGACGTTGAACTTGAAAACTTTGATGGCTTGTAGTTTAAAAAAAATTCTTCTACCAAGCATAGCTCAAAAACCGCCACGCAATAAAGTAATTATCTGCTCTTCAATGCACTGCACTTCACTGGTACAAAGGGTTCTAGATCTTTCTAGTTACTGGCTGAAGCCGATATAAAAAACTTTGCGTAGTTATAGTGCAGAGCGAATTTATAAAAGTATTTATAAAAAAAAATGGGGATAGTATCTCACATTTGAGTCATTTGAGTATTTTCATAAATAAAATGAAATATCGTCAAAGTTACTTTAAATTAGATGGACTTTCCTTTTCGTTATACAGAAGTGTAACGCGGTTTTATTTATAATAATAATAATAATAAATGGTCTTTATTTTACATGGCGGAGTTTAGCAAAGCGCTATTCTTCCACTCAACCACGCTTGAAAAAAAACACACGTTAAAAGATAAGACCTCATTATTCCTTAGTTCGCATAAGTTTCGACTTCTGAGGGTTATCGTTCAGAGTACCGTACGACATTTAATGAGAGTATTGACTTGACGAACAAATCTGAGGTTGTAGTCTATATGAAGTCCTAAACATTTTATTTCGTCATTCAATTCCACAGAATGTCCATCAATATACAAATCGATATTATCTATGGCCGTTTCACAATCTTTGGCTTTTCCAAAAATTATTAAAGATGATTTGCTAGGGTTTAGGTTTAGACAGTGTTGCTGCGAAATTTGAACAAGATTTTTAATATCATTATTGAGCGATGTTTCGTGATCAATAAGCTGATTTACTTTATCGGAGTAGTACAAGTTAGTGTCGTCTGCATATGTAAGAATGTTGAATAACTCAAGAACCTTGGAGAAGTCAGATGTGTTTATAATAAAGAGTAGCGGGGCCAGAATTGAACCTTACGGGGCTCCATGACATACACTCATATTATCAGACTGACTGCCCTTTATCACAACACGTTGCTTTCTATTTTTTTGAAATGAACTAATAAAGTCACATGCCTTCATACTGAAACCAAAGAAACCAAGTTTAGTGCACATCACATCGTGATTCATTGTGTAGAAAACCTTATTGTAATCGAGAGACAAGAAAAGAGTGACCTTTTCATTATCGGTGGCTGAAAAAATATCGTCGGTCATTTTGAACAGAGCACTAGATGTACTGTGATTTTTCCGAAAACCAGATTGGTGTTCAGGCAGGATGTCGTTATCAGAGACAAAAGAGTATATCTGACCTTTTCTAAAATTTTTTATATTGCCGGTACTATACTTATGGGCCTAAAATCATTTGGTGTCAAAGGTTTAGAAATTTTGGTAAAAGAAAAAATAATAGATTGTTTCCATAGTTCCGGGAAGATACTAGTTTCAAGGCATTTGTTAGAACTAGAGTTAAGTAAGGGATCATTTTGATAGATATCTGAATCAATCATAGTCGCGAAAATATGTTCAGTTTTCGATAAATAATAAGTCACGTATGGTGGTATACAAAGAAACTTCATTTGTAGTCCCTGGCTAATACCACGAAGGGCGTAGGATTATAAGCGACAGGCGTCAGTGCAGGAATCTTCACAGAAAATTTCCTGCTTATGCAATTGGCAATACAACTGAAAGAGTCGACCCTCAATTTTGGAACAGGCACACTTGCAGACCGGTTTCGGGCTCATTAGCCACTCATCAGTGCAAGATAGTGACCATCATCGATCTAAAGTCAATGATATTCCACAATTGAAAATCGGAATTCTTTCAGAGTATTTCATTCCTCTTCCTAAGTTGGAGGGAACAACAAAATGTCACTCCATCTAGTGGACGAGGTAATAACCAACTGCATATCCGTAATTTGCTCAATTCCTCTGAATAAGGAAGAAAAACTTGAAAAACTTTCTTATTAGTCAGTGGGCTATGGATATAACTCAACGCCCTTCGTGGTATTAGTCAGGGGAGTAGTTGTTTTCTGATAGGCGTCAGTTCATTCAACCTACTGTGTAGGTATATTCGAGACTGGCTTGAACGTTTAAAGTTCATTTCTATAGATTAGTGAAATAAATGTGAAAACAAGCAATCTGCAATTATATAATAATTATTATATCTACAATAAAGTAATAAAAACTTATAAGATGTCCTTGAGAGAAGATACGATTGGATGAAAACAAGAAATTTTTTATTAACTTCCTTAGTAAATTTATAGAGGATTACTATAAATTAATGTGGTCTCAGATCAGCACAATTCTTCTAAATATTCTCTTCAGTGTTATTTATTCAGTCAAAGACTAATTTGATTGAGAAATACTATAAATTAGTGTGGTTTCAAATCAGAACAATTCTTCTAAATATTTTTTTCAGTATTTTATATTTAGTCTAGCCTGTATAGAGGGTGACAATTCAAAGATGGTAAAAATTGACAAAATACTCAAAAACACTTCAAAGTCTCTAAAATGACCTTTGATGCCTCATAAAACAAATATATATTAACATCAAGTCTTGAATTCTGTGTTTGACTGTCATAGAGGTTGCAGGTGTGCTGCATATATCTTAAATTCAGGTTATTTTTGTATACATTAATTGGGATAATAACGCAAATGCTGAGTCATGAACTTGGAGAGTGGAAGTTATCCTCCGCAGTTAAAAAAAAAAATTTTGAAGGTTAGAAATTAAGAATGAAAATGAAACAACAGTCAGCGCTGATGAGGAGGTTGAAAGTATATTTAATTATTAACAAAGTGAAAGATTAACAGAAAATCATACAGATAACAAATATAAATACAACAAGGGTACAGAAACGGAGGAAAATTCAAATTAGGTAATCATAATTTGATGATGTACCTCAACACTTTGACTACTGCTCATTCTGGGGCTGAATGACTTGCAGAAAATGACACATTTTCTCTCAAAAAATAAACTTTTATTAAATTTAAGCATACCTAGGTAAAAAATAACATTTTTTTTAAAAAAAGGATTTTTTGAGGGTGTCCACATATGGTACACAAAGTTTCTGTATAAAAAATTAGGACTCATTCACTTCAAACTGTGTGTACCATATTTGATCACGCTTCTTAATTACGTACAGTTCAGTTGTGAGTGCCAAAAAAGCACTTCATACATAAAACATAAAAATTTGTATTCACACACTTGGCAACGCATTTTCAATCTTGGAGTTTTTGCCATTGCGTATCCTCTACCATTTCTTGCACTGTAAACTTTGTAGCAGTTGGTACATCTACCCCTTGATTCTATCTCTATCAATTTGTGATTGTTGGAAGCCTCATTAGTTGGAATATTGATTACAGTATGTAGATTGATATAGTTCTATGGCAACCTTCCTGTACCATTATATTCCGCGTTATACAGTAGTCGAGTAGAAAGCATTTTGGTCTGAAACGTCTTTAAATGACTTGATACTGTTATACTTTACAATTATTGTAGATGGCTTTTTTACAATACCTTTTTACTTTTACTTCAACTACTATCATGGCGCCTTTTCCAAGTTTTACATCCGTAACTGGTTTAGGGTTGAATTTTTTATTTTTTCTCAGAGTTCCAAGAAGGTGAGTCTTCCTATCCAGAAGATCATGTGCGAGGATAACGCTAGTATAAAAGTTGTCCGTACCTAGAAGACGTCCTTGATCTAAGAGAGGTTCCATAAGTTCGAGAACCACGTTCTCGTTGGATTGTTCTCCTTACCTGTATATATTTTCAAGTTGTACGTATAACCTTTTTCCAAACACAGTTTGAAAAGTTTCACCCCGTATTTGTGTCTCTTACCCGGAATATATTGTCGGAAACTAAGCCGACCTCTGAAAGAAATCATTGTCTCATCAATACACACTTCCTTATTGGGAGTATATGCTGCTTGAAAGTTAGCAATCAGACCATCTACTAATGCTTGAATCTTGCATAACCGATTGGTAGGATCCGTCGTTTCGTTATTTGAGATATGCAAATTGGATAAAAGTATTTCAAATTGTGTTCTGGACATGCCAATGTATTCTTCTACTTTATTTTTATACAATATATTTCGTGAAAAATTGTCTTTCAACGTAGGCTTCTTGTTCAATCCCATCCAGATTATCATTCCAATAAATGCCAACATTTCTGACTCATTGGTATTTTGCCATTTAGTTATCAATGAATGTTTTTGCTGCAGAGATCCCTGAGTTGTCACTGAATGTGAAGTGCTTCAAATTTCCTAAAGAAAAATACTTTATAGAATCCTAAGATTAGCTTGTTTTATTTTATATTACCTGAACAATCATTCCAGATTACTCGAACTTCATGTGATTCCCCTCCACCTAGTTCTCTGTTGTCATCGCTCTCATGTGAACTACCTTCGCCGTTTTCGGATAAATTTACTTCGCTATTTGAAGTGACGTTTACAGTCCCTATATTTGCGTTTGCCTGAACACAGTCGTTTAGTCTTCGTCTTTTTGCAACTTTGCCAGTTTCGAATTTACTATCCGTACTTTCCTATAAACCGGAATTATCATACTTTGGATCAGCTACAGAGTCATCGCTGTCCGAGTCGTATTCGATATCGCTCATATTTTCCAAAATATCTCACGTCTTCAGAAAAACCCTATAGAATGTCGAACCAATGTGGAATACCACACGTAATTACTTACCATAATGCGACAATGGTGATTCAGGCCCTGTGCTAGTCATTGACAGTATGCAGTGTGACAACCACTCATTATGGTCCAGGTCTAGGGAGCCTCCCAGTTGAGTGGGCAAGGATTCCCGAGGTATGTGACTTGGCAGCTGCGCCACCGATACTGTGTATACTCGTTCCCTCAATTTTTCTCGTACGAACAGCCGAAGTATTTTAAAAGGCGCCTTGAACCATAAAGGGGCCGTTACTATAAGGACTTTTTTCAATTTTGCTGGATAACCACCCTGAAATGAAAAAAAATAATAGTTTCTTGATCAAAGTTTCAATTACTATAAAGCAAATCAGAAATAGCAGAGCATGTTTGGACCCATAAACATAACATCGAATGGTCCCAAGCTGAGATCATACACAAAGAGGAACATTGGTTTAGGAGAAAATTCAAAGAAGCCGCATACATTTTATCCAACAATGTATTCAGCCAAGCTAGCGTAGAGAAACACAACATATGGAAACCCATAATGAAGCGAAAAATGGTCAACTCCCACCAAACAGTCATTTCCCACTAAACCAGTGAAGCTGAAAAAGGAAAGCAGAGAGATAAGTGAAAGTACTCAAATGACATATAAATAGTCAGCTCACGGAGGAATCGGTCCAGTCATCACCCACCCGAAGATGATTGTGGATACTAACAATTTCTTCTTGTTTTAGTTCTTTCAGGGATTTCAAATCATTTTATATAATATTAGACAAAGGAAGTCCGAAGTAATGAAATTCATCATGAAACATTGTCAATCACCTTCAAACATACTATAAAGCAACTTGGTAAGTTAGTAAAAGATACACAGAAAGGAAGACAGAACATATATCGCACTTAGTGTGAACTTAGAGTGGAACACAACAAACATAGAACTAGTAACGAGACTTGGGGACAAGGAAGATTACGCCCTCGTCCTCGAGTCATGTAAGTACAAATCTAAGTGATTCTTGAAAATGGCACCAAAACAGGAGCCGAAACGTCGAAACAATGAAAATTACAGACGCGGTTCAACACGACTGTTTTCTCTTACTTGAAAGTAGTTGTTTCGGATAAACTTTTCCTTCCAGTTTGTCTCAAAGAGAAATTTCTGTTGATGACTTTTTATTGATATACAGTGCAACCCCTTTAATCGGAACACACGTTAATCCGACCATTCCGTAATCCGAATGTCATTTTCATGAAGTGATACTCCGAACACTTCCTTGTTAATCCGAAGGGTACGAATGTGCGTTTAGACAGGAAAAAACTTGTCTGGAGCTGATTGACGCTATTACTCTCACACGTATAAGATACAGTAGTTCATTGTGTAGAAGTGTCCTCAGCATTTATTTCATAGTACATATGTATTTATCCATTTACCGTCAAACATGTCGAAAAGAAGGCACGTTACGCTTAACTTAAAACAAAAATTTGATATTTTGAAAAATATTGACTCTGGCGCTTGCTACTCCAACATAAGTGAAAATATGGTATCGGAAAAGCTACAATAGCGGATATAAAAAAATAAACACAAGATAATTAAACCCTCATGAAAGTGATGTTGGTCCATTGATTAAAATAACTTTGAAATTCAGTTCCAATCGTGAAGATGAAACAACGTTATTCAAATGGTTTATGTAGGAGAGAAGTTCTTTCATTTCAAAGTTTTCATAGCACCTAAGCAATACATACTACGAATAAACATTATTTTGCTTTTACCGTATTTCAAAATACATATAAAATTACATAAAAAAATAGTTTTTGTAGCTACATATACAATGTATGTACATTAGTAGATTAGAATAACAATTAAAATTTTGGTTACATGTTATCTTCTTTTCTTAATAATGTATACCACTGGTTAAAATAAAGTTAGTACAATTTGCGAGTAATATGGTTCTTTCATCTATTCGATATGCAAATGTTCGTGTTCCCAAAATTTCGAACGATTCGTTAAACCGAACAATGCCTTGCAAAGTTGTGTTCGGTTTAAAGAGGTGCTACATTCATTTTTTCTTCCGTTATTTAAAAGTTTCCCATTTTTTACTTATTGATGGAGAAGTAACAAGCCACAAAAGTTTTTTCCATCATCATGCCATACAAAAAGTCTACTCCAGAGTTATGCCATTCAAAAATACAGTATTAGAATTTTAACGTTCGATTGTATCCAGTGCAACCTCATATACTATATTATATAGATTAAACCTTTCAATGCACATATTCACTAAGTAAATTTAGGTTGCTGAACAGTATTCAATGATTGCTTCTGAACTGAAAATAATCTCAATAAGTTTTCAATATCTGTAAGAAAAGGAAGACTCGCTCAGTTGTACAACTATAAAGTTGGAATTTACTGCAGAGCATAGAGTCATCAATGAAATTCCGTTTAGGGGAGTTTGTCGGTCTTCAGACCCTCCTGTTAGATTACTAGCACATAACGATGCATTCATCTTCCAGCAGCCGTGATATTCCCCTTCTTTGAAGGGAGAGATCAATAGGCCTGCATCTCTTGAAGTGACAGGAAAGAAAGCGATAGGGAACAACCCCGAAATATTTTCCGTTATACTGTTTGCAGATTCAGCTTCGAGACAGTATTATCATGACATTTTGACAAAGAAATATTTATATTTTTTTTTATATTTCTATCGTTTTATCAAATAATCACAAACGTGCTGGGTTGAATTTTTTGGTGCAACGTCTTTTGACTTTCCCTCTAACACATGATAGGTTCACAAAAGAAAAACGTACAATACAGGAAATAGCAGCCACTAACGGTTTCTCGAGGGGTATTG
>WOGO01005939.1:0-12082 GCA_015342085.1 Leptinotarsa defecta
ACAGTATATTTAATAGATATAATAAATAAGAAACAGAACACACTACGCCTATGCAGATAAGCACGCTTGATAACGAAGAAACCGAATGACTAGTTATGGCATTTTGAGGGCGCAAAAATAATAGACCTGCGAAGTGTTGATCAGTTTACCGATGTTTCAAATTATTCAACGAACTGGTTCACCTATTCACTCCTACATCCTATCGATATGCAGAAAATATCTTGTTATGGGGAGCAAATTTTATGGAATCATCTTACTTTTCAATTATTTACAAAGGCGATACATAGACAATAAAAATGACTCCGGTAAGAATTTAGTTCTAACATTCAACATTGTTGCCGTTAGCTCTCAGTTCAATATGTATATGAGTTACCTTCAATTGAAAATTGTTATACTATAGTTTTGAGTTTTCGCGAGTATGCTTACGTGGTATGCGGATATATTGCAAAGATGTATCGTCAAGTTCGAAAAAGTCCCGATAATCCTATCTCGGTGTATGAACTGAACTTAGCAATATGGTGCCTTTTTCAATTAGCCACTGAAAATTAATCAGCTTACCTTCAGGCAGCAAATATCATTAGAAAAAACTTCTATGTAGAGGATCTTTTGTTTGGAAGAAATTCAATCGAAGAAGCAGACCGTCTTTGTGAATATGTTCTGTACTAAAGTCTGGTTGTTTTGAATTACGAAGGTATTGAAATACGTTCGTGATATGCAAAAATTTGAATGCAGTTGATTTTGGTATCAATGAAAACGCTAAAACCTTGAGCTTAGCTTGGCTATCCCATACAGGTAAGTTAGTATTCAAAATAAATATACCGGATAATAAGAATGCTACGAAACGAACAACTCTTGCATTTCCACAATTTTCGATCCACTTGGCCTTCTCAGCCCAGTTACAAAAACTTTCTTCTTTAAATGCATTGTTTTTGCGACACATCTCAAAAGTGCTTATGGTGTTAGTATATATATGAGGTCCATTGATCACGATGACGGCATCCACGTTAACTTGTTGTGCTCAAAGACCAAAATGGCACTACTACACACTATTACAATACTTAGCCTAGAGTTAAACGTATGCCCTCGAGGCTATCGGAAAAGGTCTCGAATGCGTTGGATACAAAATTTGACCGGAGAATTTTCTGGACAGACTCTATACCATAGTGTTGGGTTGGCTTAAAACGCCACCAAACCAAGTAAGGGTATTTGTATCGAACCGCGTAGCGGAAATACAGCAAAAAACGAGCTCCGATTCTTGGCATCACATATGCAGCGGCGATAATCCTTCAGATTTATTATCAAGAGGCGTTAAGCTGGCAAGGTTAGTCTCATGTTTGTTTTGGTGGCATGGTCCTTTTTGGCTCATGCGAAGCGAAAATGAGTGACCTGGGAAAGGCCCAGATGACATCAAAGACCTTCCTGAATTGAAGAGAATTGTAAGTTCATTTCATATTGCAAGCAAAGGTGTATGGCTTAGATTCTTAAATTCCGAAACAATGCAAACAGAACACGTGAAAAAAACACTACCCATAACTCTGAATAATCTCAAGAGGACACGTAATGAGCTCTTCAAATAAACGCAACGTGAATTATTTTCCAATGAATTCGGGAAATTGAAAACTGAAATGCCAGTTGAATCGGGAAGTAACATCCTCTCTCTCTCTCTCTCTCTCTCTCAATCCTTTGGTGGTATACTGCGCCGAATAGAAGCTGAGACCATAAAAAAAGGGAAGAAGAAGAATCCTTTTCTTCACGAGGAGAAAATCATCAGAGTTTGAGGAAGAATAGCCAATTCCAAATACCCCTTTTCCAAAAGGTTTCGGATTATACTCTCACACAAACACCACTTCACAAAATTATTGTTCAATGATGAGCATAAAAAATTGTTACATGCCGGTCCACAACAATTGTTGTATTGCGATGGAGCGGTCCACCTCGGACCGCTCCATCGCAAGAAAAACTGTGCGCCAATGTGTAAAATGTTTTAGAAATAATCCGACATTAATATAACCCGTTATGGGAAACTTACCAAGTAAGAGATTGGAACCTCAGCCGCCATTCTACATTTGCGGAGGAGATTATGCCGGACCACTCATGATCAAAAATAAGAAAGGTCGCGGTTCAAAACTTTCTAAATGCTACGTCAGTCTATTCGTTTCTTTCGTGACGAAAGCAATACATCTGGAGTTAGTTTCCGACCTAACGAAAGATTTATTTATTTTAGCCCTTCGTGGGTTTATAACGCGAAGAGGAAAACCTCTGAAAATATTTTCTGATAACGGAAAGAATTTCGTCTCTGCCAGTTCTGAACCAGCCGAGTTGGGTAAGTTCATTCAATCCCACGAACTTCAATTGACGGAATCAGTCTCAATCGAAGGTATTGAATGTATATTCATTCCGCCATACTCTCCGCATTTTGAGGTATGTGGGAAGCCGGCGTAAAATCCATAAAATATCATATGAAACGAGTCATGGGAAATGCTCACCTCACTTTTGAAGAACTTTATTCTTTATTAACGCAAATCATGGCAATAGTAAATTCTCGTCCACTCACACCACTTTCCATCCATCAGATCCTTTACATTTTACTCTGGCACACTTTTTATTCGGAAGATTACTCTTTGGGGTACCAGATGCAGATTCGAGAACCGTATCACAAAACAAATTGTCATTATATGAAAGGATGCAGCATATCACTCAGCATTTTTGGGAAAGATGGAGCAAAGAGTTTCTTTCCGAAGTTCAGCAAAGGCTTAAATGGAAAACGTCTCAATAACCATTAGAGACGGGAACTATCGTATTGATAAAATTGGAGAACCAACCACCCCTATGGGGGGAAGCTAGGAAGAATCGAGGCAGTGCATCCATACAAGGATAGAAGGATGGTATCAACCGCGTGGCCACCATTCGGATTTCAACTGGAATGGTCAAGAGATCCTTCAACAGAATATGTCCACTCCCAATAGAGGACATTGAAAGCCAGTCCTTTCAAGGTGGGGCCATGTTCAGGCGTTCACCCTGTATAGTCCCTCCCCTCCAGGATGTCAGGTACAACCATGAGGTCGACGAGAAAAACAGGCAGAAGTTTTCAAGTATTTGAACTGAACAGACACAAAATTTTTATTTCACGTTTTTATCTGTATGTTATTGAATAAATAAGTTTTATGTCCTCGTTTTTCCAAAACTAAATGCAGTGCAACTTCATTAAAATACCCACGTCTATCCAATTTCAAGAAATGATAGGCGGGTTTATAATTCTTTGCCGGGCCCACCCTACATTTTCACAGCAAACAGGTAGTAAACGAAAATGATCGTTCGGGTCATTTTATTACCTGTAATTATGTGCGTTTGGGTATTCACTCGAAAATAATTATTGACATTTCAAATTTAAGTATTTACATATAAGTATGTTTATGCCAGAAGATATTAGGCATAAGCAGCCGCCTGAAGGGGTGACTTTGTACAGCTGAAAAACTATTGTTATTCCTGATGATATAAAAAAAACTTTCGCGGCGTAGTTTTCCTGACCATCTGAGGAGGTGGAAATAGGGTGAAAACTTAAAAATCATATCATCGAAAATTGAAAGTGTACACCTACAAGAGATATGTTATTCCTAATGACGAATTCGATAAAAAAAACTTTACATCATATTTCTTCAGACCGTCTGAGGGTTTGGAAATATGGTGAAAACTTAAAAAAATCGTATCATCGAAAATTGAATGTATACACCTACAAGGTTGAGATATGTTATTCCTGATGAACGAATCGACAAGTACTTATTCGTGCCGTGATCAAATTTGAACTTTATGTCAGAGTTTTCCTGTTCTTTGTATCTATTATCACAATGGAATATTTTGACTATGCTGAATTACTTTGTTTCCTTTTCTTGTTTTCCACTATGTTCTATGAATAAATATAACTGGATTAATTCATTTTATAGCCAGTTGGATATTGAGTTACACATGTGGGTTGCTTATCTTCTGCTCTGCATATCTGGTCAATGCTAGGAATCGTAAGTTGAAAGATAATACTGCGCTAATCGCATGCGCGCAGAAGTCCCTGAAGACTTCTGAGGGTTGCTATTCGTAGGGGAGTAACAACCCCCTACGAAGGAGATCTCTATTTCAAAACCACTTGAAACCAATTATTATTTCGAAGTTTATTTGTTTTTTTATTCGAACATTTTCTGCATATATCTAATGAGTATCTGAAGTTGAGGGAATATTATTGTGTTGGCATTTATTAATGGAGATCGAAAAAGAAACCTTCATTTTACGAACATATATTTACAATACATCGTCGACTAGAACATTTTCATTATCTACCAATCACCGTGGATCGTGCTATCTGTGTTGAAACTTATCTATTTTTCTGTCCTATAAAAGTATATTGACCACGGGGTACGTTAACATTTGGTGTCTATGACAAGAAATAGTTGATGATTGAGCAAATAAAGACATTTTTTGATATCCATAAACTTCTATTCATTGGAATTAGAAAATTGTGATGAGTGGATGAATGTTAACGAAGTAATGGCTGAAGCTTAAGGGTTGTTTGGCGGTTTTATAGCGGAATCAATCAATCAAATAGATGAAACTCGTGAAAAAATCTGCTCGTAGGCGGGGTTTCGAACTCAGAACCCCAAAGTGGAGAGCCAGCACTCTACCACTGCGGCAATTCATTGCTGCACGGTCATTACTAGTGAAAGCCATTTCACATATTGATAACAAATTATTGAATACTTGTATCTAGAATGAGATTTTATTTTTTCATTATGAAAGAGAATACTCAATCTTCCCATTGTTTTTTTCTGTAGACATTCATTTTTTATTTTTATCAATAGGGATCCCCTTTGTTACAAAGTTATATTTGTCACAGTGTCTTTTTTTGTGCCAGCAAATAATGTGAATAAATGTTGAATTTTGTATTATTTGGATATGTTCAGTTTTTAATAGATTTTGCTAAACTTGATTATCCTTTTATTTAAGATGAGATATCTGAAAGTGGGGAGTTATTGAGCCCATGTCACATAATGTCAATATGACAGAAGTGAAAGGGGTTGATTCTGTATTATTTAACATAAATATAAATTTAACAGTATTGCACGATTTTTTGAATTCAAATTCTTACTCGTTACACAACAATATTCAAAATGCACAAAGTAAGACTTTGTATCTGATAATTGGCCCGGAAAATGAAAATTTATCTGTCATAAGGTGTGCAGAGCCGATGATAAGGGCGGATAGTTATCACCCTTCTTTAGAAATATCAATTACACTACACAAAAATAAAATTCAAAACAATGAAAATTGTAGGCAACCGGTTTGATTTCAAGAAAGCCAATTTCAGTTTGTTGTCCGAGCATGTAAGAGATACTGTATGGGAGGAAGTATACAATCAATCAAACGTAAATATAGCGCTTGAAAAATTTTGTATAATATTATTAATGAAATATTTAATGAATGCGTACCGAAGTCGTCTAATATAAGGCCAAACAAAAAACACCATGCAAACTGGTTCGCAAGTGATATAAAAATTATGTTGAAAGAAAAAGAAAAATATAGAAGTTTAAGAAAAATATCTGAAAAATATAACAAAATGTATTTATAAATAAGAAAAAAGTTAAAACTAGTATAAGGGAGAGTTATAAGAAATATTTAACTGAAACCGAAATTAATATTAGATGTAAATGCATTTTGGACATTTGTCAACAAAAAGCGATCTAATAATAGTACAAAAAGATTTAACTTTTATTTAAATGGTGTTCACATACAGACAAGTCAAGATGCTTATGGTTTCGCAAAAAATGTTTCATCCATCTATGCAGCACAAAAATCAGAATATAATATGAAATTCCCGGAAGGTCATATCACGAACGATATATTTCGGTTAAACTCGATTGACGAACAGGATTTTCGATTAGCTTTAAAAAAAATTGAAGCCAAAGAAATCTGCTGGAGTTGACCATATACCTCCAAATGTACTGAAAGCATCTTCTGAATGGTTGGAATCTCCACTACTATTCATTTATGATCTAGCAATTAAAAACGAAGAGTTTCCAATGATTTGGAAGTCAGCCATATGTGTACCCATTTACAAATCCGGGGACAAAAACTATATCACTTATTATAGGAGAATTTCCATAATATGCGCACCGGTAAAGTTGTTTGAGCAAATCCTATACAACAAAATTTATTTTCATGCTCAAAATACTATTGATGAGTGGCAACATGGTTTTGTTAATAAAAAAATCTATCAATACAAATTTATTCCTATTCCCCAATGATGTTTACAACATTTTTGAGAATAAACAGCAACTTGATTCGATTTATACAGATTTCTCCAAAGCTTTCGATAAAGTTGATCATGACATATTGCTTTCAAAACTCAACAAATGTGGTATAAACAATGGTTCAATCAATAATTATCTCCAGAATCGTAACTTTGTAGTCAGATATAATGGTATTTACTCTGATCCCTATAAAATCAACTCGGGTGTCCCACAGTGATCAAACTTGGGGCCTTTGCTGTTTGTTTCATTTATCAATTATCTAACATCATGTTTACATTTTTCCAAAGGGCTCCTTTTTGCAGATGATTTCAAATGCTTTAAAGAAATTCAAACCGTCAAAGATTATGTTGCACTACAAAAATACATTGATAGGATATATAATTGAAAATAAATTATACTTCAATATTAATAAATGTAGTATCGTTATCTTTTCTTTGCGAAAAAAAAAACATTGAATTTAGTTACAAAATTGGAGATATTTTCCTTAACAGAAAAAATGGAGTGAGAGATCTTGGGATGATTTATGATCACACTTTGTCATTCTCGAAACTTTTTGATGAAATTTGTAAAAGGGCCAACAAAATGTTGGGATTTATTATAAGATCTAGCTATTCATTTGTGAAAGTATTCACGATAAAACATCTTTATATCACACTTGTAAGACCAATATTAGAATTTGATTCTCTAATTTGGAAATCCCAACCACAGATGCATTTAAACAGATTCGAAAAAATGCAAAATAGGTTATTGAGATATCTATACTATTAAGGAAAATATTGTTAGCCGGATTACACAAAAGTCAGATCAATGGATTTGAGGCAGCATTTCAAAATATCATCTTTTTATATTAGACGGGATGTAACACAAATAATGCTTTTATACAAAGTGATAAATAACAATATTACGGATATAAACATACTCGAACTCATAGATTTTAATGTTTCTCAGTATCCTACAAGAAGTCCAATCCTTTTTAAACTACCCAAGGCAAGTAAAGAAATAACCGCTCTGAGTCCTCTCTCAACCATCCTTCAAAAAGCAAATGAAATAAATGTTTTAAAAAATTTAGATTTCAGTAATTCCTTCTCAGGTTTCAGATATGATGTTTTTAATTATTTATTAGAAATATAACTGTGATCGTAGAGAATAAGTTTGAAAATAAATATTTCAATGTACCTATATGTATAGAAGTAAGCTCACACAAGTAATTTGTAATAGAAGTTTACATGTAATTAGGCTGTTAAGTCTGGAAAATAAAATAAAATAAAAATAGTCGGAGATCTGGCGTCGGAAATATCTAAGAGTTTTCTGAAGGCTAATATTTTCAAAATGGGCTGTACTTTAGTGATGAAAAGCTAGTGTACAGTTAGCAAAGATATAATTTTAATTAGCATCTCTAAACTGTTTTCTCAAAGCTCAAATTTTGTAGAAAACGAGAAAATATAATATGAAACGGGAATCTAATAGTCAGACAGAATAATATGGAGACACATACTGTCAGCGCTACTCCAAAACTGTCAAAAAAAAATCCTAACCCAAAGTGACTTCTGAAGGCTGAAATTTTTCAAAACAAAGTACAATAAATGTTCAATGAGATATGATGCTACAAATATAACCTGATACCATTTCGTTCAGCAACACGATTTCCTTTTTCAATTGTCTACGCGCGTCATTCAACTTGTTTACCTCGTTTTTGGGAGATGATCAACTGAATCAACATCTTCGAGAGTTTTTTATACCGTTGAATCAACTGAAAGCCGTCCCATTATGCGGAAAACTATAAACACGTAATTACACCTTTTTCAACAAAATGTAGATATGAACAATTACGAATCATAAGTTTCCGGTCAATCAGGTTCTCCTAATAACTCACAACCTCCTGTGTAACTCCCACATTGCGTCTTGCGACAGTCTCATTGGCAGATGAAAAAACCTTCGCCATCTAAGGCAGAGAGAAGTTTTTATTGTCGCGGAGACATGAGTCATAGTTCAAGTTGACATGTAATTTGCTTAACAAATTGTTGCGCTATTTTCAATCTGCAGCGATTGTTGCCTGGCTTGGATACTTTCGGATTCATGAGATCATGCACGAATGCCTTCAATAAAATATTCGTTATCGACAATGAAATTTACGGTTCGTCCTCATTGTCGATCAGTCCGTTGCGAATATTTGATGGCCACCAGAAATTGACTGGTGGGTGATGCGAAGTTTATGACGCTGAACAAACTGGAAAGTACAAAGTAACAGACAATAATAGTTGGAAAATTACGGTATCATAAAATGTCCAGCGTTCCATCTGTTTGCAATATGGATATTGAATTATCAAGAAGTAGTCTAATCAACAAGTTCAAAAACATGAAAAATAGAGATAGAGGTCCTAAAAATATGAGCGGTAGCTCATTCGATTCGGAATCACCTCTAGAAAAATGTTTTTAAAGGAGTTTGGTGCAGGTAAAAAATTGCAATTGTTATTAACAATATAAGATTTAAAAAAATGGTATTTAGTTAATAACTCAAAAAATATTAATATTTAAGCACTTTTGGAAATAGCTCGTTAAAGAGGAGAAAATTTCTGATAAAAAAGTCCCGCCTCCCGAAACTCTCCATTATTTATAATTTTAATTTGACATTGAAAATAGGGTTCCGTGCGGCTGTTACGGCATGCGCGCGCTGCCGCTAAAGGTAGTTCATCAAAAGAAATAATTTTTTCATAACATCAAATGTCATTTTAAAATTTTGAAAAATCTAGTATCTTCTAAACACATGAATGAGTCGAGTCCCGTAGAAATAAAAAAGAAAATGGCATTCGAATCGAAATTGACACGAAAAGTTACGTGTGGTCAAGCGAGAGAAGTGAAAATAGTTACAAGGGATCTTATGAGTCTCTGAGGAAATAGGGTTCAGATGGAGGAAAACGAAAAAAATAGAAAATTGTTCATGGAAAAACCGGCTATTCACCAGTTGCGAAGAACTGCAGAGACATGAAGAAATACAGTGAAGAAGGTCGAACAATAATTTATATGGATGAAACATATATCCATGCTTCGCATACCCATGAGAAGAGTTGTAATGATGATTTGGATGAAAAGTTGCTTGCACCAATTTCAAAAGGGCAGACTTTTGTGCATGTAGGAGTAGAAAAGGGATTTGTGAAAAATTCATATCTAAAATTCAAATCCAACACAAAGTTGGGCGACTATCATAGCGAAATGAATTATGAAAATTACCAAAAGTGGTTGCAAGAAATGTTAACTCCCAATCTTCCAGAAAAAAAGGGTTTTGGTTATAGGCAATGTCCCATACCACAATGTTCAGTATGAAAAGTGCCCAAACATGTCTTCGAGGAAATATGAGATGAGAGAATGGTTAAGACGACTAAACATTCATTTCACGGATGATATGCTGAAAATTGATCTCTATTCTATTATTAAAATCCATTAACCACGATTCAGGTTGTATGAAATTGATGAGATTATGGAAAATCAAGGACATACTGTACATAGGTTGCCTCCTCATCATCCTGATTTGGACCCAATATAATTTATACGGGCATCACTGAAACAATATGTGGCTGATAAAAATGTAGAGTTGTACAAGTATAGTTGTGCTATTGTATAGCGAAACACGTATCGCGGTTTTTGTAAAGCCCTTTATAGTTGTAATTTAGAAGTAACTTTCATTTTACGCTCGAGAAAGGTATTGTATAGCGAAACACGTGTCACGGTTTTTGTAAAACCTTTTATTGTGAAAATCATACAATAACGTGTATTAATTAGATTTATATTAGAAACGGAAAGTCTGAAAATAGAATGTTTGATAACCTTCAGTTTTAGTTTTATTACCTAAGCAAAATATATGAAAATAATTTGAAAGCTATTCCACAGTGTTCCAACATTCTACGTTTTCTAAAGCTGATAGTAAAATCTCATTTTACATGTAACAGTGCCCAAATTGAGTCAATAAACATACTTTGTTGCGATTAATTGACAATTCATACTTTGCGATCCAGTAGCATTTTGCCTTGTTCTCATTCGTAAAACAAGGAATTAAAAAACTGCAAATTCACACTGAATGTTGTATTATCTTTCACTACTCAAAAAAATCATTACTTGGGCAGTTATTTATTCAAATGAAAACATGTCACTCACTGAACACTGTCCCTGTATTCAAATTCAAAACGGGATTCTTCCATTTTACACCTGCCTACTTGGATTATTGCGCCTATAATTTATTCAAAGTAACGTATTCTTTTGTTTCGGAGCATTAGTAGCACAAGTCGTGCAACCATGAAAACAAAAAAAAAAAACAATCGTCCATTTAGAATTTGACTGAGCCTGTTTACTCATATAGAATTGATAACACAGTAGTTGCAAACGATTAATTGTAAAAAAATATTCCAAGTTTATTACCTAGTACAGAAATACATATATCTATTGCTCAAGATTTTTTCCACAAAAAAGATGTCATTTTTATGATATACAAATCAAAGGTAAGACCTCGTTAATCCTTAGCCCGCAGAAGTTTAGACTTCTGAGGGTTGTCGTTCGTAGGGGTGCGACAGCTGGTTAACGGAAAAACAGATTTCAAACAGATTTAATATTGTTGGTACCACTGAATTTTTGTCAATCCTTTCAACTCTATTTTCACCCATTTGGATAGTGCGACATGAATTTTTTTGACGGTTCAGTTAAAAATTGACCAATTTTGACAAGGTTGAGTGGTGGCCTGGTTTGATATTTTGATTGAATGCTCTAACAATGAAATGGTTCAAAAGTATGTCCAGTATATGAATGTTCTAACTGATGACATTGACAGTTATGACTGGAATCATGATCGCCAACAATGAAATATAAATCGTCGCCACTACTTAATGCGTATGGCCAATTAATTTATTTACTAGAGTTCTGAAGGACAGCGTGACGTCAGATCTCTACCATTTTCATGAAGGACTTTTCTGGTATTTTTTTTGTAATAAATTCTTCGTCAGAAGTATCCTACCACTTTTCTGACTGTTCTAGACGAGACAAAATTTTTCCATAAATTGGGGATTCAGCCAAGAACGCATAGCATTTGGTCATTTTTCTTCCTCTTCGCAGAATTCGACACATTTGAAATCACACTTGTCTTTTCTTGCCTCGCAAATGCTTTTAGAAGGCTTCTAAGGCTGGTCCTACATTGGAAGCGGAATATTTTGCGACCAGACGGTTTGGGCGGGTTTGGTAGAGTATGAAGAAAACAAACACATAACGCACCGTTCCCCCTTCTACACTGGTGCCAGTGCTTGTTCCAGGGAGGGGAGTCAGGTTTGAACTGGTTGGTCTAACAACAATGAAGCAGATATATATTTTTTCTTATAGTTGCATAGAAGCTTTGGTCGACGGCATAGGTAGACAGGTTGTGTAAAATTTTCTTTTACGCCAGTTTAATAATAAATTCCTGTCCAATAAATTGAAATCAATTATTTCCTCGTCCAGTTTTCACCAGTAATAGACAACTTTCCTCGCCTAGAGTTGACACATTACTAGTTCTTCCGTTCCTAGCTGAAAACTAGCTACAATGTCGGTCGGTAGCCGGTCGGTTCAACGTGGGTGTTTTGTTCACTCACTCAACTGACCGCCGTGTTGGTCGGTGGTTGAAGCCGACCAGTTGAAGCCGCAGACTGAACGATCGATTTTCACTTGCTATCGTCCAACCCGTGTTAGGAATCACACGTTAAAAGGTAAGACTTCATTAGTTCTTAGCTCGCACAAGTTTCGACTTCTGAGGGTTGTCGTTCGCAGGAGTGTAA
>WOGO01005940.1:1298-12082 GCA_015342085.1 Leptinotarsa defecta
AAAATATTATTAGGAATGATAATTATACTCAATATCTACCGAGGAAACCACGGTAAAAAAACGTGCATAGTACCTACACTGCCTCAAAGGTGTTGTGGAAACGTGTGCATATTAATGACGATTACAAGTCCAGCAACTTTTTGGATTGTTATATCTCAGAAACGGTAGTTCTCAGGAACAAAATTATTTAGACAATATTTGTCTGAAGTGATTTTATGATAAAACTGACCGTTATCTTGAAAATCGCAAAAAACCATTTTTGTTACCTTTGGCCCCGATGAGTATTTTATAGTTTTCAATTATGACAGTGTTTTGAACAATCCTACCAATTATAAGCTGCGAATTTGTGTACCTTAACTTCTATTTTTATGTCTAATTTGATCGGATAATAAAAATAAATGTACATACATATATCTATATATTAGGACTCGCACGTTAAAGGGTAAGACCTCGTTAGTCCTTAGCTTGCACAAGTTACTCAACTTCTGAGAGCTGTCGTTCGGATGGGGCGACAGCTGATTAACGGAAAAACAGATTTCAAACAGATTATATTTCGCCGAAATTGACATACCATTTCTTTAGCTAATCCCATTATTGCTATCTCAGAAACGGTAAGCCCTACAAGGTCTGTTAAATTGGACAAAAGTTTCCTTTTTTGGAAAACTAGAATACTCTCTTTTCAGATTAAGAATATTAGTGGTTGTTTTTGAAATATTGGCCAAAAACTATAATATTACAGTTTCGTTTTTTTGCTCTACGGCATCGATTTCGGATGATATGAATAAAAGGCATAAACCAATTTGTAATGCAAAGTTCCGTTCATAGTTTCGTTCATTGAGTTTCAGCATCAACTTCTTTTTTTGATGGACCTTTAGTTTTTTTATCGATTTTTGTAGCGACTCTAATGAAAAATCCGGAAATTGTATGACTACACAGTGATGATGAGGAAAATGTCGATAAACACATGTAATGTAATACATATCTGAATTTGTACTATGTGTGGCTATAAAAATCGATGACAAAAACCAGAGGCATACATTTGAGAAACTAAAATTGATGCTGAAATCTAATGGACCAAACGCATTGCAACTGAGTTGATATCAGATTATAACAAATTAAGTGGTATTGGAAGTTCCTCTGCTTTTTTTATATCATTCGAAATTTGACAACTCTAGTTTTTGGCGAATATTGCAAAAACAACCACCGATATTCTAAATCTGAAAAAAGATTATTCTCGTGCGTGTGTGTGTGCGTAATACTTTAACATAATTAAGCGACCATCAATACGATTCACGAAAGCAAATATCTACAGGTAATGTATTACATATTTCTATAATAATGTAATCGAAATGAAGAGATTCGAACCGTTGCTGTCGATATTTCCAAGGAATTGGACTTCGTGATGTGACATGAACTTTTACTTACTAAATGGTTATGGCTGTCCAGAAGGATTTCTGCTTATGGCTCTCAAACTTTCTCCAAAGGTTATTTCATAAAAATTATTTAAAAATATTCAAACAAAAATACTCACACTTTATGCAAATGTTTGCTTATTGTGATGTTCATGTTCATGTTCAGTCAGAGTGGTGTTTACTAAAGTTGTACCTTAAGACAGTAGGATCTTCTTGTATATACTTGACGAGTAAGTAATCCTACTATATTAAAAGAATTTCAAGTTCAATCTAAAATTAAAATAAATATTATTGAATATTACTTACTTACAGGTATCGCACTCATGATGGTGTAACAGTCGAAAGCGCATTCAATTTAAAAATAAATAATTTTTTTACACGAAATACGACTCCTTTCCTGATTTATCATTCACGTGTATGCAGTTTTAACAAATCTCAAATTATTTAAGAGTCTTGTGAAATTATGTTCTCTGAAATCCCTTTACTTCAAATCCCTGTAAATTTTGAATTTATAAACTGCTCCGAGCAATGTAGGTTGTCAATAAACTAGTTGTTGACTTCACGTCATATAAACGAGTAGTTCGGGTATATAAATCAAAGATTTTGACATGGATATAAATAAAAACAACTTGTCAGGTGAATGCGAATGGTGTTAAGCAAGCGTCATTGGATGATGTAACAATGTGCCTTTGTTTAAATTTATTTAACCCAATTCGATGGTGAAAAACTATTACTTGTATTTTATACTGAAAATGACTAACAAAATATATTCCTTGAGATATCTTTCATACCATGAAAACACATGGTGATATTTTCAAAAAGAATTCAAAAGAGATGAATACTAATAAGGTGTATGAACATTTAGTTTTTTATTTTGTTTTCATTATTTATTCCTTACAAAAATAACAGACAAACGGATTGAAACAAATACATTTGCAGCTTTTTGATAGATTAACACTGCTGGTCATCATATGATTTGTAGATTTTTTATACTGTTGTGAGCGAATACTGCCATAATAACATTTCCAACATTTCAGCAGAAAATTGATAGTAAATATAATACAACTGTCTTGAAAAGTTCACTTCTAATCGAGCTGAGAAATAGTTGTTGGGTTTGAGTCCTGATTTTGTACTATTTAAGTTGTTGGATTGTTCTAGAACTTCTAGGATTTCGAAATTCTATGTATTGCCTCTTTGCATGAAGCAACAAAACATATTTCTAGGAGCATTCAGTGGGATACAGTAGAGGTAGATTATTCCATTTGTAGCACAATTTTTTACTGATCTATGTATCCCAATCCATTCATTAGAAAAGCCTTATCCAAATATTCCTTGACAATTCTATTGTTATGTGGAGGTGTATCATCTTGATAGAATGAATATTCTATCGTGTTGCTGTTGAAATTCCTTCCAATAACATATGTTATCGAGTCTGTAGAAAATTCAAATATCTATCGCCGCCGTCGAGGTTCTCTGTTATGTGCCCAAAGTGGATTTACATGCGACCAGTAATGGTGAAGTATGTCTATTTATCATGCCGTTGATGTTAAAACAACTTCTGTCACTCCTATGAATATTTTTTAATATATTCCTATTTTCATCGTTAAGGTCAAAACATTTTTTGTCACAAATTCTAATTGTTTCTCAGGATCCTCTTATTCCAATTTGTGGATGAGTTTTGCTATATAAGGATTGAATTTATCAATATCCTACTGCAGAAAAATCTACGCTGTATTGTAAACAGTAGTGATGGTCTTTTCACTTTCACGCTTACAATCATCTGACATTCAGTACCAAATAGTACTAAGTGTTGAATTGACTACTTAAAGAACTTATCAAATTCCTGGTGATTTTCAAGTTCTCTTTTCAGTACTGCTGAAATCAGTATGAAAACAAAAATCTGGTTTAGCTGTCTTTTTCGAATTCATATGAATATTCAATATTCCTTTAACTTTATTACTCTAGCACTAGATGATTGATAACAAACACAAAATGTAACCATATTAAAAAGTTTTGCACTATTTCTGCAAAAGTTTACAATGAAGTGAAAAATGAAAATTAATGTTTTCTAGGATCAGTGTTGAAAAACATGTGTCTAGATGGAGTTGGCTAGTATCCGATGATTTTAGATTTTTAACCTAAACGACCCTAACGAAAACATTGTCTAGGTCATTTGAGATTTTTTTTGATCGGAACTGAATGGGTACTTTGAAAATGCGAAAAAAGTGAACATACATGAATTCGGATACTTCTACAGTAAACCACTATATGCTGATAAAACTTGATATTGCTTTGAAAAAGTAGGGTTTTATGCAACGAATCAACATAAAAACTGATCAAAGTTCTAGAATTTCTGAAGTGAAAACAATTTTATTTTTGGATTTCAGTACCATATATATTGAAAGTGGAGTATTTTCTAAAAAGTTTTACACGAAAAATATTGAAGAATCCGTTTTCATCGAAACGTGGTTTGTATTTTCCCAAAAATATTTCCTGTTAACACTAAGATTTATAGAATCGAAATATGTTCTCTAGTTTCTGCGATATTCCGTGTGGGAGTTTGAGGACTTACACAGTTTATAACTGAGTCAACCAGGATTCCTAACCGTGATGTAGAATATACTAGTCTTCTGAATCTATACCTAACAACCAATCCAGAAGTTTACATAGTCACCATAAGATATCCATTGGGATCTTCTGACCACAAACTCATTTCACTGTTGGATTTAGAGATCTGCTGATTGGGGGGATCTTCAAGACCATTTCCAAAATTTCCCCTGGCTATATGTTACTATCAGCCCCAATGATCCATTGAAATCATTTCTGAATTCACGGAAGTTATTCTATCAGCCATGGATGCATATATTATTTTTTCAAAGAAAGGTACTTCTAACGGCAAACCTTGGTTCAACAAAAATTGCGAGTAAGCTGTCGCCTCCAAAAATGTCGCCTACCGGCAGTGGTGCAAAAATCCCAGTGCCGAAAACCGAACTAAATTTGTTAATGCTTGCAACAGCTGCAAACTTAGAATAAATGTAAAAAAATAACTTCACAATCAGGGAATTAGGGATAAACTACTTGCCAATCCCAAAGGGTCTGAACGTCAATTTTCTGGGAAAGACAACACCCACTATTCCCATACTAGAAGCCACAATGCCGGAAATTACTTTTCGACAACGTCTAGTCAGGCGAATTCTGAAACAAGCTCAATATCAACAAGGTGTCTGGTCCTGTTGAAGTGCCGTCATCGTACTCAAAATAGCGCAAATCAACTTACACTAGTATTTTTCAGACTCTTCAACCTGTCATACAAGGAAGGGGTTTTTCCTTATTGTGGGAAGATTGCTCGCAGTCTGCCTATTCCTAAAAAGGGTAAGAAAACTCTTTCAAAAACTATAGACCAGTCGCTTTGCTGTCAGAGATATTAAAATCATGGAGAAAGCCGTAAACTTCCATATCTTCAAATATTTGAAAGGTTTTAACATCTTGAGATGTCTTTCGGAAACAAAGATCAACAGGTGACCATCAATCATATGTTACCCATATTTGAAATAACGCAATCGAGGAACATGGAGAATCAAGAGCTGTTGCGCTTGATATTTCTAAGGCATTTGATCATGTGTGACATGGGAGTTTGCTGGCCAAACTTCAGATTCCTGAAAGAACGTTCCCTGCAAGCGGCCGTCAAGGATTATCTCTCGAATACCCATCAACGCTGGTGTACCTCAGGTATTTTAATTGTATATCAACGACTTATGAAAAAAAAAACAAGAATCCAATATATTGCGTTGCTGAAGATAGCACACTTGTCTCGTAATTCATTTGGATTCCAGGATATCGGCTGCGGATGCACATCTTTATCGGCAGCATGAGGTTGTGAATCTTAATGAATCTAGAAGTTATTTCGAAATGGGGTGAAAGTAGCCAGGTTCGATTCAATGCCACAAAAACCCAGGCATCGGTTTTCTCCAACAAGATAAATGTCTCCGTACCGGATATAATAATGTCAGGATGGACAATTCAGCTTTCTGTTTCGATAAGTTCGTTAGGGGTTAAAACGAACCAATATGTCTTGGCACAATAATGTTGCTGGAATTGCAAAGGCTGATTCTCAAAAGATTGGAATACTGTTATGAACTAGAAAACTGTACACACCTCAGAAACTTTTGATGCTTTATAAAGCTCAGATCAAACCTTCTTTAGGGTATTGTTCTCATATATAGAGCTCCGCCCCTAAGGATACGCTGAAGCTGCTGGATTCCAGCCAGAAAAAAAACCATCCACCTGATTGGACACGCGAATATCACTTGCAACCTTGACAGTCTGGAACATCGAAGAAAAGTTGGAGATTTGTCTCTCTTCTATAGATATTTTCACGAGAAATGTTCAAGTGACTTGGCGTATTTGATTCCATCAATAGCAGTACATATCAGAAATATGCGACGAACTGTGGCTGCTCATCGTTTTGAGGTTCAACTCTGTACACCTCGAACTTCACTGTTCAAGAACTCTTTCATTTGGAGAACTGCGTTTATGTGGAATAAACTTCCTGAAAATGATGTGAATCGCACAGGCACTGCTCTTAAGAAATTTCCTGTAGTGCTTGTGATTTTTCCAAAAAAGTGAGATGCCTGTATACACTATGTCTCCATGAGGAGAAATGTTACTATTGATTTAAGGAAAAAAATATTCTTCAAAAAAAAGTCTGCAAGAACTGAAATCTGAAATGTAAACATGTCAAAGAATTTCAGTTTTGCTCAAAAGATTGAATTATCTTTATTTCTAGCAATATCAAAAAATATTCCTGAAGAAAATTGATCATAGCTAAAATTAATTTGAAATATGCAATTGCATTGATTTACAATATCAATGAAAATTAACTGTTATCATTTACATGTAGAAATATTGAGAAAAGAAAGTTATTTTTGGAATTAACCAAAATTAAAAATTAAAAATATTGAAAGAAAATAACCAAATCTGATTTTTCATTGTGAATTTAGGCAGTTTGCATACTTGAACATAATTTTCAGTTGTGATCCACTTTTTTCAATAACAATATTAATCAAATCGAAAGGGTAATATTTTAGGAGTGATTAATTATCGGTAAAGAAAGTTTTTGGCTTTCTACTACTCCATCTCGATACAAAAAAAAGTGGGAATCATCCAGTTTGTGTCTGAAAGTTACTTCTTTGTATGATCTACACATCTAGGTGTAGAGTTATTTCTTTTGAAATATTTATTATTGACAAAAATAAAGAAACTTTACTTTCGAGGTACAAAATTTATATTCATTGACAAACCTTGTTTAAAACTGAGAAAATTTAATGAGTAATACATTCATTCCAAATTGAAAGGGTTAGATTTTTAGGAGTGACTAATTTTTGGGAAAGAAAAATTTTGGCTTTCTACTACTCTATCTTGTTACAAAAAAATGTGGGAAACTTCCAAAGAAAGGAAAGAAGTAATCAATTTCAAAATAAGTAACTCTATACATGAATATGTAGATCATGCAAAGAAGTAACTTTCAGACACAAACTGGAAGGAAAGGCCCTCCTGAAACAGCTACTTTCATTTACTTATGATGCACTGCTACTTTCATATAAACATTGAATTATACGAAAGAAAAATTCTTTGAAAACAAACACTTTTACATGAACACTGAATTATAATACAGAAGACACTATTCTCTAGTCAGTTTGTATTCCAAACATTCGTTACGGAATAAATTCAGATATCATTCACAGGAGTTCTATACTAAATGAGTGGTATTACTTCCTTCGTTTCTTTGGAAGATTCCCACATTTTTTTGTAACAAGATGGAGTAGTAGAAAGCAAAAACTTTCTTTCCCAAAAATTTATTTCAAGTTTTGTTTCTTGCAAAACTTTTTATGGATAATAACTTTTCTTCTAAAACTAACGATAACAAAGTTTTTCATATAGTTCCAACTCATATCCCAAGACATATCATTATTGTCAAAAAATCACGAAAATTCATTCCTTTACTGATTCACAATTTCAAAAATATAATAAAAATGAAGAAAATATTTTGTCTATATGCTTTTTGTTGTGAATTACATATTTTAAAATTAAATTATCTTTGCCATCAGAAATTATGATTTGACAAAGCTTGATAATTCTATAATATCATGGTATCAGAATTTTTGCCCCTCTCCCTGATAGCTTTCTGCCTTCTTATTTTATTCATGACTACAAATTATCATTGAAATAGTTCAATTTTACATTTTTTCAAGATGTCTGAAATTGAATTTTTAACATATGTAGATGAATTAGTTCCATGGTAGATATTGAATATGTTTTTGGTTCATATCCTAACCATTGGCGCAACAGGATTCGCTTATCGATTATATTTGATTTTTCCTTTTCCTCAAATGTGGTTCCTTCCATAATTTCCGAAAGTTTTCAGTTTTTCTATCAACATAGAATTTTATGAAAATCACTTTTTCCTATTCAGTATGTACTCAAACATTCGTTGTGGAATGGAATCACAAATCATTTATAAATCTTATCACCACATCACCATATTTCTGGATGAGGTAGAAAGACATATCTTATTCTGAAAATTCGAAGTTCGCCAGTAAGAATAAGCGAAATTTTATATCGTAATTTTTTATAATATGATATCATGTAGCATTCCTGGTTCCATTCCATAAGGAATGTTTGGAGTACAAATTGAACAGGAAAGAGCAATTTTTGTATAATTCAAAGTTCATATCAAAACAGTTGTTTCGAAAGTACTTATTTTGTAATTCATTGCTCACGAGTATATGGAAGTAGTTGTTTCAAAAAGACTTTTTCTTCCAGTTTGTATCTGAAAGTAAAGAGAGTACAGAGTTCATTTTGAACTTAACTGTTTTTCCACCTTAGGAAGTTTCCTACTATTTTCATATAAATATGGAGAAGTAGAAAGTAAACAGATTCATACACAAAAATTAATCTCTCCTAAAAAGTATATTTCTTTCAAATTATTAAAATGTTTATATTTGAATCACCTGATATAGAAGTATTCAAGATGAAATAGTTTTTTTTTCAGCGAAGGGTAATGATAATAAATAAATTTTCAATTATTTAAAATTGAACATATTCCCTTAAGTGAATCTGGTTATTTAACTGAGTGCACTAATTGAGTAAAATTGTTCCTATCTAAAGCATGTGAACTAGATTTCAAAAACCAAAGAATTCGTTTTTACTGTCGTTAATTTTTGTAAATAAACTATGAGAGGATACATAATTTACTTCAAGTTGAAGCAATCATTACAACCAGTTGATGTAATATCTGTCCATATACGTGTATTATAAAGTTGCCTCATTCCAACCTAGTATTCGGCATTATTTAAAGATGCGTGTAGGTGTGTTAAGTACTTAAACAAGTATACTTTAGATATGGATCTGTGTACTGCACGGGGGATTCGGTCTATTGCAGGGAAGTGAAACACGAAAAAAACATTTCTCTTATTTGTGATCAACTTTTAAATTACAGAGAAAAAAAAGTAGTTTCTTCAAGGAATATGTATGTTTTGATAAGTATAATTTGAAACCTCTGGCGTAAAATGAACTCATTGAAAATACTGATCACTTACCTGCGGGATTTACGAAATGAGCTGTGAGGATTCCTACAAGGAGCATGTTCATATTTGGTTTCATAGACCATACCATACGATACCAACATGCCATAGAGAACTGCCACAGAGTAAGTGAGGCATATTTGAACAACAAGGTTTTAGATACCTGTAAAACTTTGGAAATCAAAAAATGTGGAATGAGATTTATGAACGGTAAATCTATCAGGTAGACAAGAGGTAGAAAGTAGTATCAGTCAAGTAGTGGATAACATTAGGAACAATAACAAAATATTAGGAATTAATTCAATGACCCTCATTATGTGAGGTAATTATTTGTCTAGATACATATAATAGAAGAATTGACTCACATCTACTGATGATGCTAAATTGGTTAGCAAAACGCGCGTCAAACGCCAGCATTTTTGTTCTGGTGAGAAAGAAGTATTCTCAATAGAATATGTATGTCAATAATCGAATTAACTAGCCTTATATAATATTCTGTCAGAACAAAATGTCATTCTTGGACATGGAATTGTAACAAAATGAGGTTAATTATGTTTTGTGGATGATTATTTGAAATAAGCTGATATGGCTGATTAGAAAGCAAATCATCGTTTCAAATGGAACCGATGATTTGCTTTCGATGACCAAATATATTCGGGACAGGTTGAATATAAAAAAATGTCCTTCTAGAGTGCTGTGTAGAAAATTCATGTGAATGATATCTGATGAAGAAAATATTATTTTTATATGACCCAATACCCATCATATGGTAGTAATGGTATTAGTTATTTTAGATAAATCCTTTATTTTCTTCAATATCTGAAATGTAGCCTTCATATGTTTCTTGTTCGCTATATTTAAATGAAGAAGTGAAATCTAGTGAATACCACGAATACTGGTTAATATTTGTTCCAATTTGTTACTTATTGAATTATTGGTGTAGTGCAGATTTTCAATAATGGAGAGATTAGATCAGAACAGAGGAAAAAATAGAATCGTCATGAATCGTTGAAACCCGCTAATGAAACGGCTCTTAGTGGTTAATCATCAAAAATTGGTGATTCATTGAAATTATGAATGATTCATTTACTATCTTATATTCTACGCTCATATTAATTTACCATGGTGTTACTAAAACATTTTGAGTTCTTTTTCAACTTTGAATTTTACTAGAATGTTAAATTACAGAAATCAATGGTTTCAGGTATATTTCTGGAGTAACAGTGACTTTTCTTCAAAAGAAAGGGTAAAAATCACACTACTTTTTCGATGAATTGGAAGGAGCATTATTGAACGTATGACAGATACGATAGATTATGTTGTACACACTACAACAAAAAATGTGATTATTCTAATTTATGGGGGAAGTGAAAGACGCACAAGAAAAACAGTAACAAATTTTAATGCTTATGTTTCAAAACATATTTGGAAAATAGGCATATTTTATAATTAAAAAAAAATCTGTTTTTCCGTTAACCAGCTGTCGCTTCCCTACGAACGACAACCCTCAGAAGTTGAAACTTGTGCGAGCTAAGAATTAACGAGGTCTTACCTTTTAACGTGTGATTCCTAATATGGCGAATTCACTGAAACTGGTTTCATTATTAACAAAAAAGAACTGATGTGTATTAAATGAGGCAGCTTGAATAGAAGTATAAATACATTCCGCACACATAACATACTACTTCTTCAGTAACGTTTTACCAATCTGTATCGAAGAATTGAACTTTGTTACAGTTTGTAGGATTTTATTAATCACGAGCGAATTAATTTACAAAATATTTGTATT
>WOGO01005941.1:0-12081 GCA_015342085.1 Leptinotarsa defecta
CGTGATGGACCCATCATAGTGAAACCATATCGTATAAAATATAGTAACACGATTACCTGATGTTACGCTATTAGACTTCCTCTCATTGGATATGCAAAACTCATCACTAGTTTCAACTAACTCAAAGAAAAAATTAAGACAGTTTTATTTAGGATTAGGAAGTTGACAAGACGTTCTACGTGAACACAACCATCTACTGTGTTTTTTTTTGTTTTTCATATCAGATAGATCTAAAGATATCACCTGTCAGATTCCCAATGCTCTGTAGCTAATTTTGCCTATAGGATATTTTTTTAAATTTTGTATTCACTTTGGAAACAACATATTTTCTTTCGAATAGACAACGAAAAGGATCTATCAAATATTGAATCACAAGTCTCTGCTTTCTATTTGAAAATTTACTCTGTGCGATTTTGTATTACATAATTGTATATTCAGATCATCATTAGCTTATAAGATCGATACAGTCAAATCATTTCATATGATATTTCAAATGTAAATAAGTAAAATGTCAATTGTGACTATTGTAATACATAGACGATTGAATATATATTCTTCATTGTTATTTGTTTATTAATGACATTTTACCTGTTTATTAATTTGTTTCTTTTTCTGAGGTTCTCATAGAATATAATATGCATTGTTTATTCCGTCTCTATTCCATATTATCCCTTAACATTCACCAAGAAACACTCAAAGAAACGTTGAGTACTTCTTGTTGGTGATCATAGACAACACTTCTGTCTAGAAAATGTTTACCAAATTCATTAGTTGGCCTTTCTCTGCCTGACTGGTTAAATAATTGATTTCACCTTTCAAAAGTTTTTTACACATCGTATAGGCTCCTCAATTTGATTGGCCAAAACCTCAACATTCAGTCTTTTAGCAAAATTCTGACATTTTTATCACTGTAATATTGACAAATCTCCTTATTTACTTCATCCATTTACATGATTTTTTTTCTGAGTGATGATATCAGTAGTCATTTTTTATAGGATGAAATGCATTCCGTATTTCTGGAAATGTTATTTTTTCGTGAACCATTCTTAGTTGGATCTGCTGCAAATACTGATTTAAGTAAGCTGTTTTCTGCAAACAAAAGTGCATAAATTGGACTACAAAATACCAAAACGTTAACCAGGGATTCATAAAAAATTATGCTTTTTTGTCATTAGAATAATGTTCCAACATCACAAAAAATATTTTCAAATTATTATTGGTAATAAAATGAAGCTGAAATATTATCTGGATATTGGTTTCAATTCACTTGCAGCATAATAATTTTAAAAAATTCCTTTTATATTTCACCATAAAGATAAATTACAAAAACAAGGAACTGGTAATGAAACTAAAACATAAATACTGAAACATGTCCATAATAAACCCTACATATTCAACAAACTCGATACAATTATTTGAAACAAGTTCAATATTAATGTCAGTACAGTGCTGCTTCAGAAAGCGTTCAGAAGAAATTCCTCAAATTTGCTCATTATAAGAAACATGTAAAGAATTAATACATTTGTCTTCTGTATGAATTCAATTATGTAACATTGAGTAACATTTTGTAACATTTTCATCTAGTGCTACGGACTCATTGATTCTATTGTCCGAAATTAATTGTATTGTCCCTCGATAAACGTCCAGATTAAATGTCACATTCCGCATTGATGTACCCGATTCTCAGCACCATTTCTAACCTCTATGTGCTGTAGTGTCAATAAATATAGATACATTTTTTCTACCCTAAATCAATTTAAAAATAATTCGTTCAGATTAGTTCCTAGCTGAACTTCCATTTATCTAAGAAATAGTTACCTGGTCCAATAATGTATACTCCTTTTAATGGGCCTTAGCCTGTTGGATGTATTATAATATTAAATAAACCAATAAATAAATACAGCCATTAAACAACGGTGGCACTTTGATGTATGTTTTTCCCACACTCGTTTTCATGTCATCCTAAGTCCGATCCTGTGAAATTTCATAATTTTGAAGACTGAAACTAATCGCTCACCCAAGGGCTGAACAGACTAATAACAAGTTCGTAGAAAGTAGCAGATGGCTTATGCAACGTTAGTCAAATTGGAAAACTGAATCCAACTGTTGTAGAATATGGAATTGGATCACAATTTGGCACTATTGGGATTCGGGCGATAAGAGAGGCTGAAATGGGTTGCTAAGCTCATTTAGAAAGCTTCTCTTTCGAAGGGATGAACTGTAAGGGCTGGCGTTCGAATTATTGTGACGGTATTATATTTGTGATTGGAGATAGAAACCCAGATGACAAATAACTAAATAATTGAGTTGAATATCGTTCTATAATCAGTTTTTTATAGTGTTTATTGATTAATTGTTCAACCGGTAATATTAAACCAGGTATGTGTCGCCTTCGCGGTTCGAAAGGTGGGTGACAGGGTCATGATATCTCCCCAAAACCGTACACTTTAAATTAACAACTCAACAAAATTTCGTCAATTATTCAATTCCTGCTCAAATCTTGTTAAAAAAAAAACAAAAATAGGTAATCAAAATCATTTCGAAAGAAACATTGAATTCACGCTATATGACGTCAGTGTCAATCGGTGTAAGATTGATTGATTATTCCCTATTATCGCAACGTTAGTAAATAAAAATTAGGTTATCCAGTTTATAGTTCGATAATTGTCTTTGGCAACAACATTAGAGTTGAAGAGTCTTTATATGGGAATCACAGTTTCGTTCAAGAGTTAAATCCAAAAATTCTCCCAACATTCACTGGGTCATGGTCAAGAAGAAGCCACGTAGTTCCTCTGATGTATTCTGGAAGGATTTAACCAGGAAATGACCAAAATTATTGGAAACCCGAACAAGGTAGATTGAGTGACAGAAAAAAAGCAACAAGAATTTGGATCGAGATATTGAAGAATAGAGTTCTTACATAATGAACAGGAGAATAGCATGGTTACTGCAGTTGCTGAAAGGCCCACTAGCAACTTCAAAATCGATTTCTGCAACATCAGAGGACTCAACTCAAATATAAACTTAGGGCACCAATATCTGCAAATAAATAGTCCTCATATTCTTGCACTTGCAGAAACCAAAGTCAGTGCTTCAACACACCCCGTCAATTTTCTATATCCCGGCTATAATTTCCACTCCCGTTTGTGACGTAACTTTGGAATTTCTCTTTTCACTCAACGATCTCTCCAGTCAACGAGAGGAAATGCGGAAACTACAAAACTTTGATGTTATGTGTATCATAGATCACTATAACTTTCTACAAATCATTCATACCAATGCCGGAATTTCCATATTCAGTGACTTCAATGTGCACAATATCAAATTGCTCAAATTTTCAAATATCAACGACGAACAAGGTCGCTAAGCTGAGGCTTTTGCAATAATCAGCGGAATTACTCAGATCATAAATGAGCCGACCAAGATTCCTGACCGTGATGGGGAACATGCCAGTCTTCTGGATCTATACTGTTGTAAATCATGCCCTACAGAAAATAACGCCGGCCGCCACTGATAGTCATGAACCAATCGTGACGTAGCTAAGAGCGCACGAATGTTCGATGTTCGCTGCCACTCTAAATGTAGCGAGAATAATGCTACCGATGTCGACGGAATTCCGGCGAAATTTTCTAGCGCATTCGATTACGATATATAAACGCTAGCCACGAGCATATTGATACAGTCAAGTGAAAGTAACAGTACGGTACATGAAACGATCTAGTAAGGCGATAGACATTCGAATAAATGTTTGATGTATTTAAAGTGAAATGAAGTTAAGTTTTATTATTCAGTGTACTCAATTATTGGTCAAACCCCGAGTAATACCTAACAACCAATCCAGAAATTTATATAGTCACCGTAAGGTCTCCATTGAGATCTTCTGACTACAAACTCATTTCAGTGTTGAGTGAATTACCGATGACTGTTGGGGAACAATTTAAGTCGCGAAAATATTTGCATTACAGATCCGCTATGTGGTAGTATCTTCAAGACTACTTCCGAACTTTCCCCTGACTAGATGCTTGTTTCAGCTCAAATGATCCCATAATTTGTGCTTTCGAAGTCACAGAATTTATTCTATCATACATGGAAGCATATAATCGTTTTTCAATGAAACGAGCATCTAACGGCAAACAAAATTGCAAGCAAGTTGTCGCCTCCAGATAACTCGCCTACAAGAAGTGGCGCAAAAATTCCAGGGACAAAAACCGAACAGCTGCAAACTTAGAATAAATGGAAGCAAATAACACGTCAGGGAACTAGGGATAAACTGCTTGCGAATACCAATGGGTCTGGATCTTTCTAGTCGGTAGCCAAAGCTGTTAATCGAAACTTCAAAAAATCCACAATTCCACCACTAACAGAAGCAGATGGTTCAATTGCAAACACAGCCATAGAAAAAGCAAATTTACCAACTGAACAATTGGCATCCCACTACACAGTCTATTTTCTGGGAAATACACCACCCACTATTCCCACATCAGAATCCACAATGCCGGAAAATACTTTTCGACAGCATCTTGTCAGGCGAATTTTGAAACAGCTCAATATCAACAAGGCGACCTTCTATCACATGTCATACACATATTTGAAATAACCCAATCTAGACCGTGTGTAGAATGAGGGTTTGCTGGCCAATCTTCTTTGCTATGGCTTGTCGGATCATTTCTATATATGTCTCTCCAGCTTCCTGAAAAAAAGTATCCTGCAAGTTGCCGTCTATGGATATCTCTCTAATACTTATATCATCAAGACCGATGTTTACCACGGACCAATATTGTCTCCACCTCTCTTTTTATTATATATCAACGACTTATTGCACAAAAACCGGATATATTGCTTTGCTGATGACAGCACATTTGTCTCGTCATTCCACTTGGATTCCAGGACAGTGGCTGTGGATGCACCGGCAGCTGGAGGTTGCATATATCAACGAGAATCTACAGATGATTTCTAATTGAGGTGAAAGTATTCAGGTTCAGTTCAATACATCGAAAACCCAGGCATCGGTTTCCTCCAAAAACATAAATATCTCCGAACCGCATAAAATAGTGTCAGGACAGACCAGTCCTCTATCTGCTTCGATAAGTTTATTCGGGGTTTAAATAGGTAACAATATGTCTTGGCACAACATGCCGCTGGAATTGCAAAAGCTGCTTCTCAAAAGCTGTTCCTAACCAGAAAACTGTACAAACCTCAGCAACTTTTGATGCTTTTTAAAGCTCAGATCAGACCTTTTTTGGAGTATTGTTCAAATGTATGGAGCTCCGTTCCTTAGCATACCCTGAAGCTGCTGGATTCCATCTAGAAAAGAGCTATCCACCTGATTGGAGACAGGAACATTACTTGCAACTTTGACAGTCTGGAACATCAAAAAAATATTGGGGAATTGTCTATCTTTCATAGACTTATGATGCACTGTTTGGAACCTTTGGTGTAGTAATGAATATTACTGGAGTTTTTTCCCAACACCAAATCGTTATTTTTAACATCTCGACACCTGTTTTGATCACCAAGTGATCATCTTCAAGAGGAAGATTAAACAGAAAAACTTGCGATACTAACCCAATTTATGCTATACAGGTATACCATACAGGTATACCACACATACAGCTATACACCTTTGGTGTCTTAAATTAGGTTTACCATTTGCCTTATCTAATAATTTTACAATATGTCCTTATGTAATGTTTGGATGTTATAGCTATATATAAAACAATTTTCAAGCTATATAAAAAATTTCACAATATTGCCTATTTATTTTTACAATATGTCCTTATGTAACAGTCAGTAAATCCAGACTTTTCCGAATTCTCAACTTTGTCTTTTGGACTCACCAGAAGGATCTTTAGTGTATGACTTGTTTGAAAATCCACCTTCATACCTAGTTCCTTGAAAATCTTTCCAAAGTGTTCGTGTATCGGTGTTATGGAACTGAGATGTATTTATCTTGGTTTTTGTCCTTTCTTAAAGTCGAGATTTCGTTCATTCTTCACCTAAACTTTTTCTTCCTTATTATGTTATCTACAATACCCCTCGAGAAACCGTTAGTGGCTGATATTTCCTGTATAGTACGTTTTTTTTTGTGAACCTCTCATGTGTTAGAGGGAAAGTCAAAAGACGATGCACGTTTGTGCTGTCCACAGTGAACTGTCAGGAATACGTGCTTGTTTCTTTTCTAAATATATCGTAATCTATCCCTCCATATTGGTTCCTCGTTACCAAAATGTCAAGAAATGGTGGTTATCCCTTATTTTCTAACTCACACGTGAATTTTATTGATGAACATCTATTATTTAAAAAGAAAACAAAGTCCTCAATATTCGAGTTTTTGGTATCGAATATCGTGAAAATATCATCCATATACCTTAGCCAAATCCTAGGAAATTACTTTGAGTTTTCTTTAATTTCCATTTCGAATCTACTCTTGAACAGGTCTGTCAAGCGATTTCCCATGGCCGTTCCTTCCTGTTGTTCATAAAAGCAACCTTCTACCTGGAACCCATTTTGTTTCACACACAAATTAGTGAGAGAAACGAATTCATCCATTTCGCTATTATTGAAATTATTTTTCTCTAGTAATAGGTTGAGAAAGAATGAAATCTCGACTTTCAGAAAGGACAAAAACCAAGATAAATACATCTCAGTTCCAGATCACCAATACACGAAGACTTTGGAAAGATTTTCAAGGAACTAGGTATGAAGGTGGTTTTTAAAACAGATCATACACTCCAGAGCCTTCTGGGAAGTCCAAAAGACAAAGTCAAGAATTCGGAAATTAGGAAATTGAATGTAAGGACTGTTATGCAAAATATTATGGACAGACAAATAGATCTATCAAAGTAAGATATAAAGACACCTAGCACACTTAAAATATGGAAGACCTGAAAAATCAGCAGTCGCTCATCATATTTTGCAACATAATCATTTCATAGACTTCAGTTCATTAAGATTAGTTAGATAAGTTAACTACAACTGGCAACTAGATGCCATAAGAACATATTGTAAAATTAATAGATAAGGCAAATTGTAAAATTAATATATACCTGTATGTGTGGTATAACTGTATGGTATACCTGTATAGAATAAATAGGGTTAGCTTCGCAAGTTTTTCAGTTTAATCTTCCTCTTGAAGATGATCACTTGGTGATCAAAACACGTGTCGAGGTTTTAAAAATAACGAATTGGTGTTGGGAGAAACCCCAGTAATATTTATCTTTCATATATACTTTCACGGGAGGTGTTCAAGTGACTTGGCACATTTGATTCCACCAAGATTACACGACGAACTGTGGCTACTCATCGTTTTGTGGTTCAACTTAGTACACCTCAAATATCACTTTTAAGAATTCTTCCATTTGGAGAACTGCGTTTATGTGGGATAAACTTCCTAAAAACTACTTTTTCGTAATGAATTTCACCTCCAAGGATTCAAATCCAACATGAATTGCTAGTTTCGCACATGCATCGCTCTTAGAGTGCCTTAAGGATTTTCCTGTAGTGCTTGTCTTTTGCTGTTGAAAGAAAAATAGAAAACTTCAATGCTCATGACCGTTTTGACGGTCAGTTGAAGTTTGAAATATATATTACTGTATGTTCTGTAGACACTCATTGGTAACCTTCTTTCCCTTCTGAAATCGATCGTTTATTATGCCAGAAACTACTAATAAACTGAGACTATCACAATATTTGATTTTTTTATAACAGATAAAACTAGATGGAGAGAGAAAACTGATGTGATCGAAACGCGAAAACAAAAGAGAAATAAAATGTTTGTTCAAAGTTCAGAAATAACTTCACAGAGATTTTTTTCAGCAGAAAGTTTTAGAGGTGGAGTAAGTGTATTGTATATGGTTGCACCATACTTATTATGGGCCAAGTGCCCGAAACACAAGTCTATGATTTTCCCTTTTTGAGTGCTTGTCCGATAGCTTTCAGGTAAATTTTTTTTACTATTCATTCACTTTTCTGATATTTTCATGTTGAACTTCTACATATTTTGACTCTGTTGTTCTTAATATAGGTAATATACGTAGGTAGTACTAAAAATACAAATCTATGACTTGAAAATTCGACAATTCGAATTTTTCTACGGTAACTTCATGTTTGTGTGATTTTTGCGAAATCGAATCATAAATTTGAGAGTCTCTTGTCACTTCGAGGAACAATTTCAATTTTAGGGAGGATAAGATGAAAAAGTTACTTTTGGAACAATATCATGAAAAACCTTAGTTTGTCAGATACCTATACATAATGAAAACAATTCAATCTCTTCTGAAATTACTCTTTAGTATTCAATTTTTTTTTTGAAGAAAGGTTACATTGACATTTCATAAAGCATCGTGAATGTTTTACTTTGAATAGTTTATATTGTATTATTTTGATTTCTATACTATGCACTTGAAACTTGGCATTACACGTTAAAAAGTGCCGCAACTTACCCCAGTGTTCGAAATGGTGTTGTGAACATTTTTTGGGGTTTCAAACGGTGTCTCAGAACCAATTTTCCAAAAAAACCAGCCAATAGAAAGAGTTTACACACGTAGAAGGTACGTTTCAAAATAGTTTTCTTTGCTAGTATATTTAAGAATGAACTAAGTGAGAGCCACAAATTAACGATTTATTTAATAGCAAAACTATTTTCAATATAATCATTTAATTACTTATTAAATGTCTTGTTCTTGCTCGTGAATTAAAATTTATAAGTTGTTGAGTGGATTTTCGGAAGATTTTTGCCATTCTTTGAAAATTGTCTGCTTCATTTGCGATAAACGCAGGTCATTGTCACCTTTTCTTAATTCTTCAAGACGTTTTTTCTCGTATGCAGAATACGCTGCTTTCAATCGTTTTTCTGGATGTTTATCAATTTCTTTCTCCTTGAAAATACCAATAGCTTCGTCCACTGTTCTTGCGGATTCCTCTCCAACTTGCAATCTGTTGAGATTTTCTAATAAAGGTGACACAGATGGCTTTTCGAAATGTTCCGCTTCCTTCTGCTCCACAGGTACTGTGAGTCTTGATTTTATTTCAGCTCTTGTGACTTTTTTAGTGGGCTTCTCGGAAGCTTCCTCCATCTCCTTCTGTAAGAGTTTTTTTGTTTCAGCCTTTCTCTGCAGCATTTGTTGTTTCTTCCTTTCGTCAGCTTCCTTTTTTTGTTGTTTCTTCAGTGAGCCCTTATGTTCATCCTTAAACTCATCATTTTCAATTGATTTATGTTCAGTTCGTGACTTTTCTGTCGACTGTTTTTTTCTCTCTCGAGCGGCAACTGCTTTAGTGTTTTCACCAGAGAATTTTTTTGGCATTTTTTCAGTAGAGATATTTGACAAACTGTGCATTGCAACTGTCAGATATATCAAATACAGCTAAGGGTTAATTTTGATGACATCTCAAGTTTTCTTCCAGCAGTAGATTGATTCTGATTTAATATAACGACATACTCTAATTTTCACCTGATTTTTTTCCGTAACATATTGTCAATTATTACTTCAATAAATGTAACTTCTACTTGAATATAGAAGCCTGGGATAATTGAATACTCATGGTTTTCATTTGAGGACAGATGGTATGTTTAACGGAATCTATCCAATCTTTCACATGCACTTCTTCATGAGTAAAAATAACTGATATTTTTTTTTTTATTGTTCAAAAACAATTATGTTATGGAAATACAATGTATTAAAACAAAACAAGGATAAAAATAAAATAAATACATTCAAAAATCTTCCCCAAATCACATAGACTTTCCTCCAACCACAGGATTATCACTGGTATACCATGTACTATATTCCTACCATTTGAAATTTCAATTGTGTAACGAAAAAGTTTTTTCTGTCAACCCAAGTGGGTTGTTACATAACAATTGGTGTGTTGATGAAGCTAATACGAATGCTAATAGATACTTTATGAGGTTATGAAGATAACTGTTACTGAATATTTGAAAACACTTTCAAGATTTTGTCAAATCAATTTGTTATAATTGCTTTTTTTCCACACACATGAAAAATTGAATTGAATAATATTATGAAGAGACTAGTAAAATTTTTTCAGTTAGTCCTGAATGAACACACTTGGTGGAAATACATTACCATTACCATGGAATTGAGTAAAAATAATTTGAGTAAAAATATTTATGAAGGTGGATTTACGAAAGAGTAAAATATGAAAAGTATCATTTCGAAAGATTCTCTTTTCTGCAAATTGGATCAGATTAGATTAGAGATTTCTTCCAACTGTTATATCTGTTTCGATTCCAAAATTGAAAAAATATATATACAGGGCTATTCAAATTCGTTTTTGTACATGGGGATCTCGTAAACGATACGAGATAGAGTATTGGTTAGAATATGGCAAAGTTGCGTATTTTAGAGACCTATTTAATGATGTAAAGAAATCGAATATACCTCTTTTGGTTCCAAAGATATACAGGAAAAACAAAAAAATCCCAAATTATTTTTTGACTATATCTTCTTTATTCGCAAACATAATAAAAATCTGTCCACATTTTGCTATTGGCATTTGATATAGGTTCTCAGAATATATCCATGAATCTTTTATACAGGGTGTCATCTGACTTGGGCCATCCCAATCTTCGAATTTTTAAATACGGACCTGTATTTTTTGTTGTAGTTTTTGGATCGTAGACGTTCACTTCATACTGAGAAATTAAATTCAATTTTGAATTTCGGGATTTTTCGGTAATATTCGATTATAATTATGTGAATTATTCCCTTTTAAATTACGGCCCTGGTATATACTCAACACTTTGATGATTCAAAGAATTTCCATATCATTACACTCAGTTAGTTTGTATCCAGCTGAGATAATGAGTAATTCCGATCATAATGTATAGACATCTATTTGAATCTTCCTTTTGATCATCCTCTTGAAGATGATCACTTGCTGATTGAAAGACGTGTCGAAATGTTAAAATAACGGTTTGGTGTTGGAAAAATACTTCAGTAATATTCATCTATTTGAATCTTCAGAAAATATCTGCAAAAACAATAAAGAAATTAATCAATTCTACTGAATGGATCGAACTCATCTCAATAGTACCTTTTGCCTCTGAACAAAATATGAATTCAACATTCAATGCTCCCCCATAGGAAAATACATTGAACTAGGGTGCATTATTAATCCTAGTTTCATCAAAGCGCGCGCTGCAAATGACTCTAGCCATCTCAGCATCAAGGCCGTTGTTGTTGAGGCTTGAGCTAACATGCAGGTCAGGACTATCAAGAGCAGTGAGCAAAGTCAGCTACATAAATAATCAAGGTATATCAGAATCCAACCTTTGGGAAACGATGAGTTTCGATAGAATTATTGTTCTCCAAAGCCTCAACTGATTATTTTTTTCTCTTCTCTTGTATAGAACGCTAGCTTGGGGAATTCCAGAAATGTATTTGAAATATAACAAACAAAAGTTTATTAACGTTCAATCATAGAACAGATGTTAGCCAGCTCGAGTTAGACATCAAAAGGTAAACTTTGCTCTTTCCTAGTAATATTTCCGAAGAAAGAAGAAAAGTATCTGGGTTTGATAGCTTCTACAGAAGATGGAGAATACAGACACAATACAAATTTTAGCAAATAACACAAAATGACAACATAAGTATACTTATATTATACAAGTTGTTGCTCGTGGCTTCGCCTGTCTAGGATTTGGTTTGTCACATTAAGTTTCGTGACAGACCATTCCAAACAAGTAGTTTCAATATTTTTTATTAACCCAAAACTTCAGATTTCCAACTTCAAATCTGACAAAATTCAATACAATCTTTAAACCCCTATTTTTGTCCCTAGGGGGTGGAAATTCCAAATTCCATATTTTGATGCTTATTTACGCTTTACAAAGGACCTACCTGCATATTTTAAGATTCCAGCTATACATTAATATAAGAGTGTCGATCAATCAATAGGTACCCATTTATACAATATTTAATAGCATCAGCAAAAAAAACTGAATAGATTAGAATGAAATACATTGGTTATCCTACTACCACTTGATTGACTGACACTCTTATATTTACGTACAGCCGAAGCTACTGAACCTAGAATCTTGAAATATGCAGGAAGGTTTAT
>WOGO01005942.1:0-12081 GCA_015342085.1 Leptinotarsa defecta
ATATATATATATGGCTCACTCAATTTAGCCTTTCTAGTAGTCACCTTCTCCGATTCCGTTTGGTTCGCATGCATTCTGGGCTGTTTTCCTTCCCTTGGAACCATGCATTTCACCATTACGTCTGATTTCCGGAATACATATTCCGTCAGTTTTCTAGCGTTGCTCCTGTCTAGTCCTTCCAGTACAGAAAACGTTATCTTTTTATTTCCCTGATCAATGAGTACTCGTTTCAACTTCTGCAGAACTTTGTAGAGCTCTCCTAGGTCGTTGACCTCTGTTGTGTTAATAATAATATTGATAATGTTTATTTTCGATAAAACACAAATTACATCACGTTTATAAATTGAAACAATTTTTGACAACAAACATACTGATCACTAAAGCAAAAATGCTTGTGCGTGATACATGAATGTATAAGAAAATATATATAAATACAGAGAAGTACGGTAGTTTATCAGAAACACCCCTGGATCCAGTAATGTTTCCACCCCTCTACTGGTTTTGTATTTAGTACTGTTCAGTAGGAATTCCACGGTACCGTCGACCGGGCTGGCTTATAGGAGTTGTCTCAGCTCAGGAAATCTGTCGATCATTTTCCGCATCAGTCCCTTATCCCCATTATCCCGACGGTCAGTAACCACGGCAATATCCCAGCCATCTCCATCTCTGATTGGGCTTCACATCTCCTCCGTCGTGCAGGTATATACTTCTTGCGGCCACTCCTTGTCAAGCCAATCCGCCAGATCGTCGAAGGTGGCGCCACACTGTAAGGATTTTTCGATCTCTGCTCTCGCCCGTTCTCTCCCCATTCTCTCCTTCTTCTTTTTTCTTTCTCTTTTTTCTTTTTCCCGCCAGTAGTTTACGTCCCTGAATTCATCATTATACTATTTATGGTCTATGTGGCGGCTTTTTTGGTACTTCTCCTACTCTCTTTCCTCTCCTTCTTTTCTTCTTGAGTGTTTTGTAGCACCCACATACGTTTCTCTATCTCCATCTTTGTTGCTTCTTCTTCCTTAAGAACACTCTGGAGTAGTCCATTCATATCTCTAATGCCTCTCTCTATCTTCACTTTCGTGTTTGGCCATAGCGCTTCGTATTTTAACATTTTATCCACTTCAATTATATCGCTTACTTTTTTCAAGCTCTTCTCCAGCTTCGCGTACATATGGACCACTTCCTCCTTGGTTGGTGTTTGCACTCGTTTTCTCTTGTTCTGTTCGCTTCTCTGGGCTGATGAGCCTCCAGACGTCATTACATTTGTAGCGGTTTTTTTGTTCACGTAACTTTGGCTCATGTCCTGATCTTCAAAATAGACGAAATCCGCTAGGTCCCAAATCGTTGAGGTTGAGGAAGAGGTTTTTGTTTCGATAGTATCTGTCTCCAGTGTTTTGCCAGAAAATATATCGTCGAGTGCCTGTGATTCCTTTTCTGCCCGCTCCTTGTGTAGAGTACTGAAAGGTGTTGGCGGCACGTCATCGGATGGTGTGCTCGTTTGCTCTGCCCTCTTCAAACGATCTTGTTTTTCGTCCCCTGTCTCCTCTTTCCTATTCTTGGCAATTGGTGATACCAATAATCAGCTTTTCTTGCCGAATACTTCTTTCTCAGTTCCTTCATTAACATTTTTTTTTGTTTTATTCAATTCCATATTCGATCCCACAAGTAGCTAGGGAAGTAATCGGTCCACTCTTACAGAGCCCTGCATGTAGGAGTGAGGCAGTCTTCCACGCCAAGTTGCCCGGTACGGCGGGCATCGCTTGTGACACACTTATACCCCTGTGCCATGCATCCCCTCGGCGCGATGGAGCAACATCTTGGGATAAGGGTGTGGTGTCCTTCTTAGTCAGGCTTTCTCCCCTAGACCCGTTCGGCAAAAAAGACCCTAACAGTAGCTATGCTACAGCTGGCATGGCTCTCGGAATCACTAAAGCAACGCAAGCCCCATCACCACGACAAGGTGAAGATACCGCCGATGGAGAACCTAAATCAACCTAACCTAACCTAACTGAATCTAAAACAAACCTAACCTGACTCGACCTCACCTAACCTAACTCATCCTAACCCAACCTAACCTAAGCTAACTCAACCTAACCCAACCTTACCTGACCCAAACCAAACCTTACTCAACCTAACCCAACCTAATCTTTCCTAACCCAACTTAACCTAACCTAACTCAACCAAACATAACTTAAATTAACTTTTTTTTTTGGTAGGGGGAGAAAGACCTTCGAATACCCGCGGAGCCGACTTCGCAGACCAAGTGGTGTGGCCACTAAAACTCGCCCTTCTTCGCCACGTTTGGCTATTTCGGTATCATCCAATGAGGATATTCTTCGAACTAGCCTGGCAGTTTGGGTTCACGTCGATCAGCTTTTCACATCCCTGTTAATATGAAAATATACAGTATCCAGTGATCGATTATATTAATAATTAAAATTCATGTCGCGACGTCATAGGGGCCCTGCTCGTGCTTGTTGATATCTCTCCTCTCCTCCATTTGAGGTTTCTCCTCCCATCTCTGTTTCCAGACAAGTTCGTTGTACCGTCCATCTCTCGCAGTGTTGAACCGTATGTTTCGGTGTGTCTTCATCGCCGCCGATTCTACGGGTGTACGTTCTAAAAGTCCCGTATCCACTGAGGAATTGGCTCAGAAAGTAGTCCTTTTCTGTGTGGACAGTTTAACCACGAGTGCAGGCCAGGGATCAAAGTCTTCGTCCACTGCGCGGTAGTTGTATGGGCGTTCCACCTGCGTTGCCATTCCTCCACAGTGCGTTGGCGTGCGGCCACGGCAAATCCCAACCTAACTTAACCTAAGCTTACTCAACCTAACCTAACCCAAATCTAACCTAACTCAACCTAACGTAACCCAAATCTAAATTAACTCAACCTAACCTAACCTAATCTAACCCAACCTAACCTAACTCGACCTAATCTAACCCAATTCAACCTAACCTAACCTAACTCAATCTAACCTAACCCAACTCAACCTAACCCAACCTAACCTAACCCAACCTAACCTAACTCAACCTAACCTAAGTCAACCTAACCGAACTTAATCTTTTTTTTGTGGTAGGGTGGAAACCCTCATGGGCACTGGCCGCTTGGTGTCCATCACGAGCCAGTAGTGCCGGACTCGTACCGGCTAAAACCACCCCTCGGCCTCTCCGGACTCGGAACCGCCGATGTGGCATAACATCAAGTACAGGCGGCGTATTGAATTAAAATTACGCATTTTTCGCGTACCACATAGTACCAACGAGTGTGAATATCACAGTTTTATATCACAGTTCATCATCTATGGTTTGTTATATCCGGTCTCTTACTCGTTGTCAGCAGTCACAGCAGGATCCATGCTCTCACCGTCTTTCCTGATTCTGGGCTTCACTCTCTTCTTTTTCCTTTCTTTCCATCACGCAACGGAGGTGAAGGGCGCCTGTGCGCCAGTTTCCTTGCTCGCTTATCATATACCCCACTAAGTTATCCGGGCTCACCCAGTCTCCAACGGAGACTTCCAATTCGTGCCTTGCCGAATGCCACCTCGGGCATGAATAAATGATATGTTGCGGATCATCGTTCGCTTGGCAGTATTTACATCGAGCATCCGCTGTTTTCTCTGTTCTATAGGTGAAGCTTCCGAAGGAGCCGTGTCCTGTTAGTGCCTGCGTGACGAAATATTCGAGATTCTTGAATTTGCAGTCTAGCCATGGCTTTAGGTTTGGGATCAGTCTTTTTGTCTACTGTGCAGTACTCGTGTTGGCTGTCCATCTCTGTTGCCACTTCCCTATCGTCCTGTTTCTTTCTTCGGCCCTTACTTCTTCCGTGAACGTCTCCCGATCATCCAGCCGCCGTCTTTCCTCCACTAACAGATCGATGGGGGGTATACCGGTAATAACATTCAGGTCATCGGCAGATGCGGTTTTATACGCCATTGCAACCCCCGACAACATTCGCCTCTGGACTCCGATTAGCATATTCGTGTATCAATTGACGAACATCACTCGCCCCCATACCGGTGCCGCGTACAAAAGTGTCGATTGTACTGCCCCATAGATAGCCTTCCTCCTTTGCCATCCCGGTCCCCTTATGTTGGGGAGGATCCGAGCAAGGGCGGCAGCCTGTCTATCAGCCTCATCCTTGGTCTTTCTGATATGCTCATTAAAGATCAGCTGGTCATCTAGCCAAACCCCCAAATATTTCACATACTTTTTTGGCTCCACCTGAGTTCCTGCAAAAACGAAACTAATCCCCTGCCTCTTCCTCGGTCCCTTGATGATGATTGCCTCTGTTTTATGCGGGGTTGGCTGTAATCCGCTTCCAATCATCCAATTATTCACCAGGTTTAGGCTAACATTGGCCTTTTCCACCATCCCCACCATCCTTGTGACTTGCCTGTACGATAAGCGCTAAGTCATCCGCGTATGCGGCCGTGAAGCATCCTGCTGGGAGGTTCAGGCGCAGAACCCCATCGTATAGCAGGTTCAATAGGGTTGGTCCGAGGACTGAACCCTGGGGAACTCCCTGTGTCATTTCTTGGGCATAGGTCCCGCACATCAAATGCCGCTCGGAAAAGTAATGCCAAATTATCTCTATGAGGTGTGGGCTCACCTCCGCGTCCTTCATACGTTCTGAAATTTTTTGCCATTTAGCCGTGTTGAAGGCGTTTTTGACATCTATTGTTATCACGGCTCCCCAGCTAGCTTCCCTGCTGTTGGCTTTTCCAACGGTGTACTTCACCGCCGATATCGTGGATCTCTCTGGTCTAAAGCCAAATTGTCTATCTGAAATAATAGATCGGTCCTCTAGTTCGGCTTCCAGCCTCAGTTTAATCATATGCTCATAGAGCTTGCCTTCTACATCCAGGAGACTTATTGGCCTGTAGCCCGTTGGTTCCTCACCGCCTCCTTTGGGGATCAATATGACCTTCGCCCTTTTGCAGGGTTTAGGAAATATCTGGTCTATTAAGAGCCCGTTCACGATTTGTAGCATGATATCCGGTATGTACTTCACGGCCATCTTCATGGCTTCCGGTAGGACCCCGTCTGGTCCTGCCGCCTTCCTCTGCCCTAATTTTCCGGCTGCGAGCATCAATTCCTGCATATCGAAGGGTGTCCCGGGGGGGCTGGATCCCGTTCTTTCTTCTTCATGACTAGAATGATCAGGGAAAAGTTCCCTTACTAGACTCTCCTTTCTTTCCTGGGGCAGTTCGTATGGAGTCCTGGTACTCCTGGTGATGATCCTGTAACCTTGATCCCATGGGTCCTCCTCCAGCCTATCGCAGAGAAGGTTCCACTCGGCCTTCTGTGCTCTATTGATCTCTTTTTTCAGAACCCGTCTCTTTCCCTTATATATTCTTTCGGCCTCATTGATTCTAATGTTTCCTGCGTGCCGGCTGCGGAGACTCGTTAGGTCTCTTCTCGCTTTATTGCAGCCCTTCCTCAGCACTGCTATTTCGCTGCTCCACCAAACCGGTTGGAGTTTAACTCTGCCGTCTGTCTCTCTTGTAATACTACTTGCTTGGGCGGTCTTTATGTGTTTCACCATCTGCTCAGCGTCCGTCATCTCATGTGCGAGTAGGTACAGTGTGTCCTGGAAGATCTGAGCATCTATGTACCCCAATGCTTGCCAGCCAATCCTCTTATTTGTCGCGCCTTCTTCTATCTGGAAGGTAATATTCTTATGAAAACTCAGGGTTTCCTTGCTCGAAACTCTCCAGTTCTTCACTTTGTTGGCAATCCTTCTGGTAAAGATGGTTATGTCTATAATAGACTGTTGTGGTCCCCTGGCAAAAGTGGGGACTTGCCCTATATTCTGGACTTTCATACCCATGGAATCTATCCATTCCGCTAAATACTCGCCTCTCCGGTCCGTTGTTCCGGCGTGCCAGAGGTACGACTTGGCGTTGAAGTCTCCTACTATTACCGCCTCTTTCCCTCTCCCTCTAACGTGTTGCATAACTGTGTCCACGTATCTTTCAAATTCCGCCAAGGTAATGTTCGGGGATACGTAACAGTTATACACTGAAACTCCTTAAAATACAGGCATGTGAAGTCTTGTGCACAATGATGGTCCATTATTCCACAGTTCCGGTTATTACATAGGATTGCTGTGTTCACATTTTTATCTGTGATCCAACGCTTTTTTTTTAATTATAGTTAGATTAGGTTCTTGTATTAGAACAATGTCCACTTTTTCTTTTTCCATAGTTTTCTGAAGGAGTTGGTGTGCTCCTCTTCTTCTATCTGTGTTTAGCTGTAGGATTTGTAGGGGCATTTATTTGAAGGTACCTCCGCCACCACTACCGGAATTTGCAACTCACTACCTTCCACTACTGTGTTCAGGATAGTACGCTGAGTCGAATTTGTTAACTTTCTATCTGTTATTTCACGGTCTTCTTCACGTGGTGTACCTTCTGCTAACCTTGTTCTAAATTCGACATCCCCGGGAAGAGCAGTCAGCCTCATTCTGTTTCTACCACTCTCTCTAGCCTTCCTTACCGCATCCCTGTAGGTGGGACACCTCATGCTATCCGCCCTATGGTCCTCTTTTTCACACACTGGGCAGAACTCGTCCCTCTGGCATTTTTGAGCCATATGGTCCTCTCCGCATTTGTAGCAGTTGCGGGTCCTATCTGGGTCATCGCAATTTCCGGTTTTATGAGCTAAGCTCCAGCATTTCCTGCATCTGACTACCACTTTTTTTTTGATTTTACATCTTACAAGACCTACCCTCATCTCGTCCCTCTGTCGAAGACCATCCGCCATGTTCGTAGGGATGGTAACAGTGACCGCGGCTGTGTCGTCCCGTAGTATTCTAATTGGGCTCATTTTGCCGGCTTCTGTCCATTGTCCGATCACTCGGGAGATGGCTTCCCGTATTTCGCCTTCCTTAACATCACCCTCCATACCCCTAAGGTAGTATACTTCCAGAGTTTCCCTACCCACTTGTTTGGCTTTTATATGGCCCTCGCTGTCTAACGCCTTCTTTATTTCATCCAATGCCTCCGGATTCTTATCCATTGTGAGCAAAAGGCTTCCGTCTCTGGTTTTCCTTATTCCCCTAATTGCCTTTGTTGCTTCCGTACTTCCGATTGCAGTCTTCACTGAACTTAGAATATCTCTATATATCTTCCCTGCCTCGTTTATCAGTACTACGTAGTTAGTTGTCTCCCTTACCCTACTTTTCTGTTGGGTTGTGGTATATATATCCACAAACGTTGTGCCTCCATGGAAGGTAGCCTCCACCATTTTCCTCAAATTCTCCGTTGGAATTTCCTTAAGGTGATGTATACATATTTTGGCTTCCCCCTCTATCTCCTGTTTCAGGGACTTCAGCTTATGCTAAAGATCAAACGATGTTCCATTGAACATGACTCTTATTATTTTGCTACTGATCGTGTTTCCAGTTTCCCTGATTTTGGTCAGCTGCTCGATGACCTCTATTTTCTCCTCTAACCGAGAAAGCTCAGGAAACTTGTCCTTGAATAATCTTTGCTCGATGACCTCTATTTTCCCCTTTAACCGAAAAAGCTCAGGAAACTTGTCGTTGAATAATCTTTGTATACTAGTATTCATCTGTGGATCATCGGGCTCGACGATGACCACCTTCACCACACCGTCGTCAGTAGCTAACGGTTTGCCGATGACCACCTCTGTGTTCGTGAACACCTCATTCTCCAACCTCCTTTTCTCTAGATCTTTGTATTCATCAAAGTCATCGACGACCTCCAAATCCCCCGGTTGCGCTAAGGTCGAGGCTAAACACGTGCATGAACATGTGCACGCTCTCTTTTTTATACTCTCCAGCCCGGTTGAGTCCATTGTACTTATACTACTATTCCTCTTCTCCTCATTTCTCCTTCTCAATTCCTCTTTTAGCTGGTCAATAGTCCTTTCCAGCTCGTCCACTCACTTTACGGATCTCTCAGCCCTCTCTTCTGCCATTAGCCTTTCCCTACTAGCAATAGTCTCTTTTAGGACCTCTTCTCTAACTCTATCTTCATTAATTTTTTCCAGGCTATCTTGCACCCTGGTGAGGAACCCTGCTCTCTTCTTTAGTATTCCAGTCTCTATGCTGATTCTCTTAGAAATCTTCTTTATTTCAACTTTTGTATTCACGTTCGCCTTAATCATCTCCATAAGCTGATCGACCATCCCCACCATGTTTCCCCACCGTATCTTGTAATTTAACAGATTCCTGGGTTTGCACTTCTATCCTAGTATTTTCTGATTTCTCTGGGGTCCCTATCCTCTTTCTTTTTTTCAGGTGCTCTTCATCACCTTCCGGCTCATCTTCAGTTAAAACATAGACGGGATTTTTCCTCAACACCTCGCCTATGCAGAGGTCTGATGACCCAGGCATACCCTGTAATGGTATACTGAGCCCTTCTCCACTTCCTTTTCCCAGGTCTAATGTATCCACTGGTGTGGAGATTTTTGGAGATCTCATCACCCTGTTTTTTAACGTGCCTTCAAGCAGGGTCTTCTCATATTCCTCCCTTATTACTCTCTCTTCTTCTGTTCCGGCAAAATTTTTGTTTTCGTAGTTTTCCATGTTCATCCCACGAGAAGCAAGGGAACTTCGGTCCACCCCTGCAGAGCCCCGCTTGCAGGGGTAAGGCAATCTTCCCCGCCGGGTTGCCCGGTCCGGCGGGAATCGCTCGCAACACACTTAGTCACCCCTGTGCCATGCATCCCTTCGGCGCGATGGTGCTACACCTTAGGATTAGGGGACGCGGTAGCCCCACTCACTATACCCCTGTGGGAGCAAGCGAGAGGGGTACTTGAAGAGATGAGGATACAGCCGCCTCCCCTGCATCCTGGAAAAGGAACGGAGTGACCCCTAGCCCTCGAAAACCCTAATAGCGTCGGGGTCAGAAAAGGAGTTGGCCAAGGAAGGCCGATAGTAAAGAGAAGAAGATATCTTACCCACCTTTTTTTGAGCGGTGAGTGTGTCCAAGTTTCTCGGACCCAACTGAACTTAATCTAACCCAACCTAACCTAACCTAACCCAACCTAACCTAACCTAACTCAACGTAACCTAACTGACCCAACCTAACCTAACGCAACCCAAATTATTCATTCTAAACCCTATCATTCATTGTCATTATCGACACCATCATCTGAAATTTCATGTTGAAACTCAGCCACTCCTGGGTAAACTTCTCCCGCCATTCGACAAAATTCAATCACTAGGTCGAGTTGGAATTCTTTACATCTTTTAAGAAACATGTAACGCGCAAAGATTACTAGCAATATTGTTCTTTTTGTGACCCTAAAAAGACATAGAATCTTTAGCAGCTCGCCAAGATGATTCTATTGAATTGGTGTGAGCCCCACTGTCTGTGATTAACTTTCAAGTGTTTGTAACCCTTTAAATTCAAACAATCGTAAGCCTTCCAGAAGTCGGAAAAGACTGTCGTTTCGGGTTCAATCCATTCCTCAATAATGGGAATCAGAGTCTTGGCACCTCTGTGAGAAATAAGAATCAAAACCGTAAAAATTATATGAAAAATCCATAAATAAAAAAAAACTAAAATCGAATGGAATCATGAAGACTCGTCCAGTGCCGCGTTCATATCAATCGAATACCCATTGGCCTTCCACACGTCGTCCTCTGTGGTACATACTACTGCAAACCCAACGCATACCATCAATCCTAATGGAAGGAAAAAAGAAATCAAAAGAAAAAGCGTACAAGTTTGTGGCGCTTGAATTACCTGTCGCAAGAATTATATAGACTCATATCATTTCCACATTTACAACATTTCACACTGTTCGAAATTAATGTCCACTCTTGCAACTTCGCTAACAAGATGTCTGCATCCTCACACAGGTCATGAATATACATCAAGTTAATATTCGGCATTTCCATTAAAAATTCGCATTGATTATATGCTTGAATTTCAGAACTTAAATAACAGTTATTGACAGATAAACGTGCGCCACTAGGCACAACGGTTGAAAAAGTGCGCAAATCAATATTTTTCAGTACTCTATTTATCCATGTCAATAATTTTTTTCATTTTAGGTATAAATGTCATATCAAATGAAATTTAAATAAAACTATCTATCCTCAACACTCAACCTGACCTCTGAATTTTAAAAGGAACGTATTTTCGAATATTTGATTTTATAAAAACTGTCTCTTCTCAACATCTAACCTGACCTCTGATTTCAAAAAGTAACGTATTTTCGAATATTTAACTTTGAAAAAACTTTCGTTTCTCAACATTCAACTTGACCTACTAAACTGAAAACGTCATGTATTTTAGAAAAGGGGTAGCAAATGATGCGATGATATGGAGAAAGATGTGAAAATATAAAATAGAGACACCTGCTTGACAGATAAACGTGCGCCACTAGTCACCAACAGTTGAACAAATGCGCACATCAATATTTATCAATTTTCTATCAATCCATGTCATTTATTGTTCTCATTTCAGCTATAAATGTCATATCAAGTCGAAGTTGATAAATTCAAAAAATTTATGAGTTAATAGTGATTATTGAAAAACGTAGTTTTTGGTTGGTAGATACTTTTCTAATACCAATAGTGAAATGTTATGCAATTTACAAAAAGTGATGTGTGTTGTATACCTGAGCATCTGACAAATTATGGAATTTCAATCTAATTTCAAGAAACTTGGTAATAAGTAAATGAAAAGGGATAGAAAAAGGTACGATGATGTGGAGAAAGATTTGTTGAATGAAAAATATGTGAATTGCAATTGTTTATTGCTCAACAAAAAAGTAAAACATGACATCATACAAACTTTGACAGGTTATATCTCGAAAACTAATTGAGTTCGACTAAAAATAAAAGTGTTCTGAATTACTACCATCATGTAGTATCATCCCAGAAAAATATCGCTAAAATCCGTGAGTATCCCATAAAGTAAAATTTAGCCAAAATGATAAAGTCAACAGGCTATTTCTCGAAATAGTTCACATGAGTAAAAATGAAAATAACTTTTGATTACCGAAATTAAACAAATAATCTCAATATAACAAGAAAAATTGTATATGACAAATAATTCTTCATTTGCATTTGAATGTCACTGTATATGCAAATATCATAATAATCAATTTTCTCTGGTGCTGTAACAACATTGTTCAATGTCACATTTGCATTTGACTTCTTGGTTTTTATGTTTGAATTTTTATGCCTTTTTTATATTTCAAAAGTAACTTTAGTGAGTCCTATGTAAAATTGTTATTATGTTATTACAATATCACAATTAAGATTTAAATAATCAGCTTAAGTGATACAAATTATGAAACAACAACAACAAAAATCAATTGGCGCTCCGAGGCGACTTGATGGATTCCAGTGGCGCTATTTCAGCCGCAGGAAATCACGGAAAAACCTGCAGCACCACAGTATTTGAAGATCTTGATCTTCCGGTGTCCTCTCTTCTATAGAATTGAATGTAGGGTGTCTCCATAGGCTCCAATGAATTCAACTTAAACCAGTCCGTTTGACTGCATGAAGATTATAATAGTGGTCTGCTAGATTGAAGTGTTCATCTATTTCGAACCTTCCTAAGAGTTTGGTGCTTCCGTCAGAGGTTGAGTCATGTTTAAAGATCATTAGTGTTATTATTAGATTGACTGGTGCCTCAGCTTTACTTGTTGTCTATAATAGTCAGTTAATTTTGCGCATATGTGGTAATACAGATGATCATCACCCGTTAAAAATTCTATTTTCAGATGATTTAACAATAAGCTTTGCACGGAGTGGTTATCAGTCATATTAGGAAACACATGTTGAAGTTCCAGAAAGTGACATACGGTTTTGCTACCTTTCGAACATGTACTACAAAGTAAACAAGTGAGGATTTTTCCAGCAAGAGATCTACAAACAAAAGAAGATATAGACTGTACGGAATCATTCAATCCAGAGCGGTCAGGAGTATTGGTTCTGCTATTTTCCTGCTCAAGAAGAGTATTCAACAAGAACCCCAAGAATTCGGAACAATTCTTTAGTTATCACTTGTAATGTCTGTCATCCATCTAAATGAAACACCTTCAAGGTTCATTCAATAACTATATTTTCCAATTTTAAAATACCAAATCACAGAGCCCT
>WOGO01005943.1:0-12079 GCA_015342085.1 Leptinotarsa defecta
TATCTTTCAATTCATGTATTTACTTAAATGAATCTGAATTATTTCATGATTATTTTCTATATTTGACAATACATACAACTCACACTGTGAGTTCATCAACTTACTTGCAGATGATACCTTATTGGCCTGCACGGGAGTAAATTTAAAAGAAATTGTTGGCAGATTGAATAAGGTTTTAGAGAAAGTGAAAAAATATCTGAAAAGCAATAAAATGAAACTTTACATGGAAAAACCTGAATTTTAAGTATCTGTAAAGAGTTGTCTAACATTACAAATTCTTGATTCGGATTATAACAAATCCCTTGGATATCAAACTCGAGAATTTTTCTTGACTTACATCAAGTGGACGTAAGTATGTCTTTAGTACTTCTTTCCATTCTAGTATTTCATATATAATGTGACTTTCTACCGGATTGTGTTATGAAATTTGCATTTGAAAACACTCTCGACGCGGGCTTCTTATAGTAAACTAACACAATTACTGATACTATCAATGACAATCATTACCGATTGTTATAACATATAATGGTTCGTACAGATGATATATGATTTTAGTCATTTCCTGAAGATGATAACTTCATTAGCAAGAATCACGTCAAGAGACAATACTTGTGTTCTGGTGTTGAAAAAAATTTCTTCAGATTATTAGAAAGCAAAATGTTGAAGAAAGATATTCAGTAAGTGTCTTTCGAGAGAAGAATTCTCGCTCCTTGAGAGGAAAAAATTAAAACTAACCACCCGTACCTGAGAAATCTCATTTTTGCTCCTCTCACAAGAAATTATGAATCCCCATTTAAACCTTATGTTACATAGTGTACAGTGTTTTATCTCATCATCCGTTTCAGTATCTGCTTCGTTCAATATTGAAATATTCGCTTTTCCAGAAAAAACACAACATAAAAGGAAAGGATTTTCTGGAAGGCGCAGCTGGAGAGACTTCATGAAATATGGAAAAATCAGGTCGATATCCAATAACAGTAGAAATCTCTGCTCTTCTTGGAAAGGAGTCAAAAAATATGTTGACAAATTGCTTGGGAATAAGGACAGAGTCTGACTGATTCGATGTAATCGAAAAATATTTTGATACGTGGGTGTTCTGCTTATGAGATAAATCCTCCGCAAGGACGAATAAATACAGTAGAAAAAAATTCGAATTATTCGAAGGCAAATACACATGAAAACCCAGTTGAAAATTGATCTGGAGTCGTTAGCAGATTTTTTGATGATTTTTTCCGTGAATACCGCAAAGTGTTGGGAAACACTTCACTTTCCGTTTAATTTCAGAAAAAAATAGTACGAAAGAATTGAATCTGGCGTTATTGCTGGCCAGTCAGGTATTTTTGAACTGGACCTTCATAATGTGTAGGCGCAACGTCTTGCTGCGATCCAAAGCATACAACATGATCTGCAGCAGAAAACAATATCACAAAAGTAGAATATACTCCATTCGAAAAAAAGTTCTGAATGGTTCAACGTTCGATGTGATAGAAAATTATTTTGGCACGTGGATATTCTGCGTATGCGGTAAATCTTTCACAAGAACTTCAAAGAAAAGGATCACAGAATGAGGGAAATAATAATGAGTTTAATCATAGTGAGTTCAACCATTAGAAATGAATACGATAAAGGAAAATTCGAAATAATCGAAGGCAAATGAATATATAAAACCAGTAGAAAATTAATCCGAGCGTGTTAGAGACTTCATATTATTTGTATGAGAGATTAATCGACGAAGTATTTTCGATTGTGTCCTAGGAAGCTGCAATTTGGTACAATTTGGTACAGTAGGTCCAAGATGCGCAAAAAAGGATTTTTGAATATTCCAACTGGGACGCGATCTGTGGGGGTGAAAGGGGCGCGTTTACATATGAAAATTACCGTTTCATCACTGTTTCTCCCTACAGCCATATTTTCAGACGCTGAAATATGGTATGTTGGTTCGTTTTATGTTGTAGGCGTACAATAAGAAAGGATTTATGAATATTCCATCTGGGAAGCCAGCCGCGGAGAAAAATGCTCATTCATAAAATAAAGTTACCTTTTAATCACTGTTTCTCCTTATCTCTATATTTTCAGAGACTGAAATTTTGTATGTAGGTTTGTTTTAGGTTCCAAATGTGTAATGAGAAAATATTTTCAAATATTCCAAGTAAGATGCCAGTGTGGTGAAAAAAGCGTTTGAAATATCATCTTTAATTCATATTTCATCTTGTCTGTCCATATTGTGATCGATATAGCATGTAATTTGAATGAATATTCATATTACAGATTTGGATAACGAGCAACAGGGTGAGCGAATCATTTATCATGTCAAATTCTAAGTCGGCACTAGATTCTATCAGTCATCCAATCATGAAAAAATATGAAAATGAATTGCTTTGCAACATCTGAAGACACAAATATTCTATCATTTCTTCTTCAGGTGAAGTTAGATTCGTTTGGGTGAAAGGTCATGCAGCAATAATGGGCAATGAGTTGGTCGATCGTGTAGCTAAAGAAGCTACCCACTTATATGAAAAAGAAAATATATATACCTTTCTAGACTCAATAGCTAACTAAAAAAAATATCAAAAAGACAAATGGCGAGATAATTGGCATAACTATACTATCACATCTAATAATCTTTGTACTCTGATTCTCCCCATTCTTCCCAAGACAATTCCACACATTGAATTACATACAGTACCAAGATTTTATACCGTCACAATAACACGGCTCAAACTCAATCACGGAAGTTTTCCCGCATATTTATTTAGAATAGAAGCGAGCAATACTAGCTTATTTATGTACATGTGATGATAACTCTGTAGCCGATTCGAACCATTCAATTTTTGCATGTTGAAACCATATTCAAGAAACATAAAATCTACTGTCCATACTTCATCCTTCAATATCCAACTCCCAGTAAATATCACAAGCCTTCTAGCAATAGAAAACAAGTTGATCTGTGATGCACTGATTAGGTTTGTAATAAAAAGTGAAATAATTATATAACTGACTACCCATATCCAACACACTGTGGCAAAAGAATAACTCCAATGCCAATCTCCCATCACACATACACACACACACACACACAAATGCAGGGACATAGCAGTTGAGGCGGTATCGGGCCAATAATATGTCGCTCTTTCAAGAGTTACCTCTAAAGAAAACTTATATGTGTTGTATTCTGATGAATATTGAAAAGTAAATTTTTTAAAGTTTTTTTAACATTCTTTAGAAGTGAATTTTTTTGAGCTCCAGCGGTAGTTTTTGAGCCTATGAAAGTATGATATTTCTGCCCTAAAGTTTTAATTGCTTCAGGTTGTATAGCTTGAATTTGTCTCATGTGTAATTTGTGTGTTCCCTATATTCTGAAGGAGTTTTATTTCAGAAGGACGTCATTCGCATAAAACTGGGACATATTCATTGTAGCTGATTTTTCATATTCAATCTGAAGAGAGCATTTTTTAAGTTTTAGTATATTATTTCTGGAATTGAAATACTCAGTTTTTCTTTGAATTTCCTGAAATTCCACCCCATGATATGATTCAATTAGAGAGAATAATTTCAATACAATACTCACAATATGCTGAATGATTTCAGAAATATATGAAGCGCAAATTTTCAATAACAAAATTTATACAATCTTTCCTCCGTAAATAACTATGAAGGAATTGAAATTTCATGAATTTTGCTAACGTTTTCATGTAAGAAAAACTATAGAATCCGGAAATTGAGTCGATTTCTTGGGTATATTCCGATTGAGGTGATGTTAGGATGTAATAGAGAATTTAGCAAGTATGTATAAAAGATGAAAAAAATCCGCCCATTTTTTTCTACTTACAAATATTATTTCTGCCAACCATTGGCCTCAGAATATAAATTAGGCCGGCTTTATACCCACATCGGAAAAACAGCTGATTCATGATAAACAAAAACTTCCGGAAACAGTTCAAAATATAAATACGCTACGATATGTAAATATACATTCTGAAACATTAAATTAACTAGGTTATTTTTGCTATGACATGGTGTTTATTTTCTAACAACTCATTTTGTGTATACATTCATCTGCCGTCTGAAATTGATATTAATTCGTTTCAGTTGATACGTTGAGAAAAGTACTTCCAACACGCCACTGAAGATGACTGTCGCAATGCAGTTGAAACGTTTGGATATTATGACCAGAGAAGACCACGGCAAAACCCGGAAATCTTCTATATGAAAATGGGGGTGTTGCGAGAAGACAACATTTCCCAAATAACCTCAAAATTTTTTCACAATTATTGTGCTGTCATCATAACTATATATTATATCATAACTATATATCAGAAAATTACCGGTCACATTTTATGAAATTGTTAAGAATTTCGAGTCAAGATGTTTAATCACTTGCCCTCAGATATAAGACAGGCAAATTTGACCAAAAAAATGTTTAGAATAAGAGTAAAAACATTTCTGGCTGAAAGACCCTATTATAATTTGCAAGAGTTCTATAACGATAAATTTACGTGACAAAATATGCATATTTGAATTTAGGTTACATAAGATTTTTGTTCATATTCTTGGTTGGGTATAAATGTTCGTCTTTCTAGTGTAATGGGTCTATTTATTTATGTAATAATGTATATAAGTATATATGTTTATATGTGTATTATATAAGTGTTGATGATATTTTTAAACAAATTTGCACACAACCACGCTGATAAAAAATTTCGACGTTGAATTATAGTGTATGTTCCAATTTCACTTTTTGTAGGTGTTTCTATATTCACATTTTATATTTCTATACTTACATTTATATTTATTTTTCACAAGCTTTGTCCACAAGATTAATTATTCATGACAATAAAGTATATTATTATTATATTTCTTCAGATAAGTCCACCAATCACACAATTATTTTTCACATCTCCGTCCTCCTTTGGTCGTTGATAGATACTTAGAGGAAAAATTGAAGTGCATCTTTTGTACAAGTAATGGAGTATATTGTGAATATTTCACAAAAATAAAATGTTATGTGATTATAACTGACAAATTTGAAATACATTTCATTTATTCAATGTTCATTTGAATCACCTGAAGTCATAGAATTAATAAACTCGTAGAAGTTTTGAACAATGGGTTTGCTATGAAGTGTATGGAATACCCTGGAAGTTTCAGTCCAACCAGCTGTATATTGACACCGATCCAAATGTTAGGGAAGTGGCTCAGTGCCAAACACTATGACTACCAAATTTGTTAGTATCTACCCCACTGCGCTGTAATATATTTTTGATCCAACTACTCAGGGTTTGTGATGAAGCAGGGTGGAAAGGTATATTATAAGTTGATATGACAAAGTTCGTTTCTGCATTGCCAGTCAGTTTTCTTTTTTCCATATGATAATTTAAAGTTGAAGCTACAAAGATTTCGGGCTCATCTCAAAAATGTGGGAAGATAAGCATATTTCTATTGAAAAAAATTGAAGGTGACACCCTCGCTTATAAAAGTGAATTTTTTGCCAAATGGCCATCTCCCGCTAAACCGGTGAAGCGGAAAAAGGACAGTGGAGATGAGTGAAAGTATTCGAATGACCATGAATAGTCATCTCTCGAATTAGTCCAGTCATCACCCGAAGACGATTGTGAATAATGAAAATCAGAACGTCGTGAAGCAACTTGGCTTGGAATCTCCTAATTTTAATTTTTTTTATTTTTTGTTCAATTGTTCTATTTTTACGTGTATTTCATTTCACTCTTATTCCATTTCAGGGTTTTTTGCTTAATATAATTGTTATTTTCTGCTACCCTTTTTCAATTCTTTTTTTTATTATTTTTTTCACGGATTTGAAATTTTATATAATATCAGACTATGAAAGTCCGAACTAATGAAACTTCTTCGACAATTTGTCACAATTTGAATTTATCAGTGTCTGTAATATTTATGTTTCCAACCATCACTGTCGATTCAATATCAATTTGTGGAATGGATGATTATATTCCCAGATACTCGAATGTTGTGCTATTTATTATTTCCTAGTAAATCCCTTTCAATAACATTGAAAAACATGCGCATCTTTTTCCTCACTTTCTGTAAACCATTTCCTGGCAATTTCCATAGCTTTCTGAAATGAAAATTTCGTGATTGACTCATTTCTGTTTTCCTGTCATCGGAACTTCGAAGAAGTCACTCTCACAATATTCTCATGAATTATGTGAAATACAAAGAGCAGATGATATATTTAGTGTTCATTTCAATTCATTTGTGACTATTTGGAATCAACTTCGTTTGTTTGAGATACTGCTTTTCATATACTGGAATATTTCAAATGGAATATTCTTCAAATGGAATTTACTTCAATTTCTGCGCGGCGTTAGTTGGGTTATCTACTTCATTTTCCAGTAATTTTGCTGTTTGTCTTATATTTTCTCTATTGTAGTTGTATCATGGTATACAATGAATTGAATCTGGAATTTCTTCTCTAGTATTGGTGAAAATTGATGCAATAGTTGAGACTCTATCATTTGTTATTTTGTAATTATCAAACGTTCAGAAAATTCTCGACAAATTCATCGAGATGAGTTTGATTCGTAAACAGAATTCGGTTCATTTGTATGGAATGGCTTCAGAATTGATTCGAAATCAGCGTATACTATACTCTCAACAGTTTCTCAATATTTTCAAAGTTTAAAATATTCACAAGTACCTACACATTCACCGAATTTATCAACCCCGACCACATTATCGACCACAAATGATAGTATAGTAATAAAGTCTATTCATTACCAAAGTACAATATGCAACCATCACTTACTCATCATGGCTATGTGCAGATATTTGGAATTATACTAATCTCGATATATCTCTTATTCAACAGTAATGACTTCCACTAGAATCATCCGCTATATTCAGCAGCTTCACGTGATAATCAGGTCTGGATTTTAAATAGTGTATTGGGCCTACAACCTCAATTCTACCAATTCTAATAGCTTCAAATTCAGGAATAAATTTCAACTCACCTGGAAAATCCAGTTCATTCTACATTCAACACGGTGGAAAAGTAAGGGTATGACGACTTTTCACAAACTCTTACATTGCTAGGATACAGAGCTGAAGTCACAACCACGCAAAGCAGTACTGGTCCTGATTCACCACATTCACAATACTTGCCTTGAACTCGATGAACCTGGGTAGTTTAATGTGGGAAAATCTTTGAAAGTTTTCCCCATGGTCCAATCTGAAACTATATAATTTGTTTTTCATACACTGAGATTCATACATAGAGATACGCTGATGATGGTGTAAATAGATAGTTTACCCGAATCTTCATAATGAAATTACATCGTCTGAGCAGTTAACCAGCAAGAGTATCATGTACCATATTCGAATCATACGATTTGATCGATGAGTTAATTAGAATTTTTGAATGCTTCATCTTCGTAAAGCTCTTTGATTGTATATTGTGATGTCCAAACACTTCCATTACCACTTCTTCGCGTAGTTTCAATATTTTATGCTTCAATACTTCGAAATATGTGGGGTAATATATGTGGTGGTCCTGATTATCCACCCTGTAGCTCACAACTCTGAACTTGCAAGCTGTACTTACAGAGTCAAAACCCTCTCCATATTGAACACATACATTTGTTTCATGCTGCAAGGTTCTCCGATGTACATTAATCTAATCCTTTGCATGATCAGTGGTTGATGGTCTTCCATAACTAACGTACTCTGATGACGACGCAGGTGACTTCGAGTGGAACTATTACACATTCCACAAACACATTGTGTATGAAATTATATAAATCGAGAGATTATGAGGAGAATCGGAAATTAAATTTTTCTCACTTTGTATTTGTAAGTTACGTTATTAGAGTTTTGTCCTTTAAGGACATTTTCAAACGAATACAATAAACTGAAATAACATATACAACGACTCTGGATAATAACAAATGGTCCTAAACGACTTCATTACATGAATTTTGTTCAATCATAATAATAATGATAGTCATTCACGCATGTTTCATACAAATTACTGAAACATTCACATCAAACTTCCTATGAAAGCATGTCCCCCTACCCCGACTCGATGTTGAGGCTGAGTTCTCGACGTTGAAATTCCATGTCTAAAGTCAAACTACACGTTCAAGGTCCATGGTCGTGGTATATTCCTCAAGGCCAAACTTCAAGGCCAAACTTCAACGTCACATTCTATGACAGAGTTGAATCTGAAAAAAAATACTATGCGTTCAAGGTCATATGGGATCTATATAACTTAAAGTCCTGAGACGATCTTCAATGTCAAACCTCAAAGTCACGCACCGAAGACAAGTTCGAATCTCAAGGTTAGCCCACGAGTTCAAAGTCATATGGCCTTGTAGATAGCTTGAGTTTATGTGACGTCACTCAATATCAAGGTTGAGTGGTGGGGGGAGGTCCTCAAAAAGCCGCAGACAACTACATACAATCATCTCTGGGCAGAGCAAAATTTACATCAAATCTATGAAGCTCAACACGTCACGAGGTGAACATCGCTGCAAAAAAATTAAGACTGTTGTTGGCCCTACCTGCATATGCAATGGCCTATAGGACATATTTACATTACATTACAAAGGCATATTTACGCAATTATTCAGCTACTACGCAATTTTTTTCAGCATTAACTCACTCTTTAGATATGACTCCATTCATTACAGGTTCAGACAGCTCCTCGTCATCGGAATTTTCCGATACCATTAGGTCAGAGGAGGAAACCCCTAAAATTACCGAGGAGCCAGCAGATACACTCCCAGATATACAGCCAGACATACTATCAATGTTGGGTTGTGATCTCAGGGATTCCAATTCAGAAGGTGCTGAAGTGCATGATAAGATTGCCAATTATTGGACTTTTGTTATTAACTACGGTATCGACAAGGATGAATGAAATACTCTAATAGATGAATATCCTATAATGAAAAATTGCAAATCTCTATCAGCACCTATATTTAGTCCGGAGCTGAAAACCATTATAGGCGAGAGCTCAAACAGATAAGATTTGTTTCTGGCAAGAATTCAGGGTCAGTTAGGATGTACCATTTTAGCATTATTAGGTCCGTTGCATGAACTATTCTGTTTCCCATTAGCAGAAACAAACCTGACTCTTTTCAAATTGGTAGAATCAGCAAAACTGTTAACACATCTGCATCACAGCTTATCACTTCGTTGTCGGTTTATGACATTACCTAGCCTAAAACCGTATGTCAACAGAATAATAGAAAATTTTCCAATAGAACAACTGTTATTCGGGAATAAATTCATAGATAAAGTAATAAATTCCAAAAAACTTCAAGCGAACCGACCACAGAGATTGATAAGAAAACAAAGGGAGGGGGGAAGCTCTAGACGCGGGGAAGCGGTAGAAACGCAAGATAGAGGAGCAACAGAGTTCGTTAATGGAGGTAAATTATGCTGGCAGACTTTCAAAATTTTTAAAATTTTTCAACTATGAAAAAAGTCACTCATCTCCTAGTAGAACTTGCAAATTTTGGGATTTATTTTCAACCCAGAAAATTGCACAATTTGTTCACCAGTGGAAAAAAGAGTTAGTATCTGTGAAAGTATAAATTATATTTTGAATCAAAAATCTTTTACTATTCGTACTTTGGCAATTTTGATAAGAAACCTTGTGGCAGCATGCCCTACTATCACATATCGATGGTTGTACACAAAAAAGTTGGAAAATGACAAATGTCGTCAGCTAAATCTATCAGGTAACTTCGACAAACACACGTCCTTGTCGGAAGAGGCTGAATCTGATTTGAAATGGTGGCCACAAAACCTACCTTCATCCACAAATCAAATAGAAACAAATATTTATAAATTAGAAATTATTCCTGACGTTTAAAAATCGGATTAGGGGCATACTGCAACAAGGAGTAAGCACATGGCCCCTGGGACCGCGGAGAACAGAAAAGACATATAAATTTCTTGGAATTGAGGGCGGCATTTAACGACCTTAAGTGTTTTACAAAAATAATTCTAACAAGCGATTTTCATCTTAATTTCCTACAGAAATAGTTACCTGTTATTGAAGAAATTTCTCAAGAGCTGAGACAACATTCCATGTTCACTAACATCTTGTAATAACTCACCAATCAATTATCCAATGATACAGCAAATTTTGTCTCATTTTAATATTTTATTGAAAATTTGTCTCTTCTGTATTACAGTCTTGAAAATATCGATATGAATAATCTATTTCAACTTTTGTGACTTTCTGAAAACTTTATTTTCAATAGGTACTCTTTTTGCAACGAAGAACAAACAGTTGGTTCAATCATTTATTCAGTGCTTTATTTCAGAAGCTTTAGAGAATGATTCAATCATTCAGTTACATGAAGAAAGTAATCTATGAGATTATTCGAATGAATGATGTTTGTCCATTTTTGTGTTTTTGTTTTTTGAAAGAACAATCAAATTGTTGTATCAACTGTTCTCAGATTAATTACTAAATAGTTGGCCTGCTGTATGTTTTATATGCAAAATTCATTATTTTCATGAATCTGAAATATAGGTATAAATAAAAAACAAAATCGTTATAGAAAATGTTTTTAACTTTCCATTAATGCTTCACATTCATAATAATCCAGCACATAATTGACATACCAGTCGAATTTGTATATCAACCCTAGTGCAGTAACTCGTTACGGAAAGTACAACAATTTGCCTTCAGAATAGAGAATATATTATTTTCTTTTCGAAAAATTGAAATGTTTTTTGTCAATATTTTTTTTTATTGAAGTCTAGTGGATGTTTTCAAGAATTGCTTTAAATTTTGCATTTCTACCTTTGAACGGCGTACATAAGGCATTTTTACTGAAATTGTATGTTCTATGCATCTCCAGAATGTCCGAAAAGAATATCCATTGTTCATCTATAGGAAAGCATATACGAGCTTTTTCGTATTGAATGATGCATTCAATAATAGTAATATAATAAAATATAAAATAATATAATAATAACAATATTTCCCAACAAATTAATAAATTACTGAAAAGTCTCGGCTGTTGAAATTTCATGATATTTCACCCATAAGTTTGTGAGTTATTGTGTTACGAGTGGTATTACTTTTGTTATTTTGCAATCAATGTTTTAATTTTACAATGCTTCTTGATGGAAAATATACTTTCAAGCAAAACAAGCATCAGCATCAGCATCATTAGCATCAGCATCATCATTATTTTGTTTTTTTTTTGTTACTTTGTTACTGAAGTCCCGATATATCCAAAGGGCGCGCCAGCATCATCAACCAATAACCACTTCCCTCACCGTGAGGTGAGTGATCATGGAGTCCGAGAAACATGTGCTCTAGAAGACTCAATGAGCCCAAAATAACAGACAGTCTCCTGTATTTACCTGCTGAAGATTTCCGCCAGCATGATCTTAAGATTCGAGAGTAGAGACGGTAACATTTCACTAAGTTCTCCAGTAATCTGTCTGTTCTGTCTCGCCTCATCCGGACCTGGAAATGATGAATATCATCCTACTCTGATATTCAAAAAGAACTACAATCAAACTCATTTGCCTGAGAGGGAAGAATGAATAGTTTCATTGCTCCCAGAGCAATTGACAACACCAGTATTCCGTGCTATAAGTAGTAATAAAACACTTAGGGCTGCGTTATGTCTATGGATATGAGCTGAAACCGCAAATGATGGACATACCAACACTATGTGCATTAAGGACTCAAGCGCTTCGCTGCAGGCCCGGAACCTAGTATCTTGGACCTTCATACAAATGACGCGACTAGTTGTAACCGATAAAGTGACTTCTTTTGGGCCTTTTGCTGGAAGGATTCCAATTCACTCATGGAGTTATGACCACCTTTCTCAGTGTCGAAAAATAAACCAAGTTCGTTTGAAGGTGGTTGACAATGTTTCGTGGGGTATTTCATCAGTTGGGACTTCCATAGTCTATTATAATATAAATTGATTTGAAATCCCTGAAAAAAATTAAAAATAAAAAGATTAACCACAAATAACAATTTTAATGAAACCATAATTTAATTTACAAGTTATAATTTATATCTCATTTTATTTCATCTGATGATTTACATCTTGCCAAACAATGT